>JABSTQ010000453.1:0-30616 GCA_013358835.2 Ixodes persulcatus
AATTCTAAACAAAACAAACAAAACCAACATTGCAATTTAGTGACACTGACTGAGCTAAAAACCGCTGTAATTCCAAATTTGAAAATATGCAGTTGCCCTTCAAAGAAAAAAAATATATAATCCCAGTCTTTCAAGGAATCTGTCGTAGCTCGCCCGTAAGATATCTGTTGTAAGCATTTTCTATTTGTCCTCCAGCGCGTTCAATAAAGAGGCGCACACTGGTGAATGTAATTCAAAGCGGCACGAGGTGTGACAAAAACGTTTAGAGACTGATATTGTAGCGTAAAAACGAGGGCAGCACAGTGATGCCCACGCAGCAATCAAAGGAAGGGACCTTCCCGTCTCGTTACACTGTTATGTGTAACGAGACGGGAAGCAATATCAACTGTTATATATCAACTGTTAGCAAACAGGAAAATTGAAAAGGAAACAGAAAGACCGAAGAGGTTTCTTACCATTCATTACACTCACGGGTTCTCTCTCTACATAAAAAAAAAAAAACTTGTCAGATGATTGAACACACTCTTTACGTGTAAGAACAAACTGTCAAAAATTTTACAAAAAGTTAACGGGGAAGATAGCCTAGAAAGGAAATGCGAAAAGAACACACAGAAAAATCCTCAAATGCGAAGAGAAGGTAGTATACTCGATACCACTGTCTTGCTACAAGATCAGTGTTGAATTTGGCCTTTCTCCTCTAACCCTGATTCAGCAAAACGCTCCCCTCCCCCCCCCCCCCCCCCCCCCCCTCTCGCCACCGGAGCTACCCGGGATCCTTCTGAGCAGATCAGAACTGCTGGGCTCAGACCGCTCTGACATTCTGAGACCAGTCACGGAAGGAAAACTTCTAGGTATTAGTAATGCATTAAAAAATATATCTTACAGCATACAGTGAACGATTGAGCAAACTTTATGCTCGCAACGTGATAAAATAACGGTTGTGACGTAAATTGTCCTACGTATCGGCATGTAAAAGAAAAACAAGAAAAAAAAAACAGGAATTTACGAATTGATTTTTCCAGAAAAGAACAAAAGCTAACGTTTGGAAGGAGTTGTCGACTCATCGCGTTTTCGACTGTGAACGCGCTGCGATAGGGGTCATGCGTACGGTATAACAGGCAAATATAAAAAGGTTAATACACCTCATTTTTATCACGGGGGAACATCGTGCAAGCAGGATATAGCACATATCGCTATGTTACAGAAGTCACAGTGCATTATATTCGGCTCTCCCTTTATTTTACAACACAAACCTTTGTACGCACTTTTACCAAAGTCGATCATTTCTTGAAGCTACCACCAAACCCGAAAAAACAGAGGTGAGCTCTGCGAGCTCTTTCTTCGGCGGTTAGGTTTAGCAGGCTCAATGCCGTGGGATGAACGACTTCGTGAAAGCCCTGGGAAGACTTCCCACGTCGACTTTTTCTGTTACGGTCACAAAGGAATGTCGTCCCGTCCATTGTAATCCTCGCACTGTCGAATGCGCGAGCGCTTTGTAGAACCAGATATCCACCGCCGTCATGCCGTACCCCACACACCACCACAGACCACTGCCGGCCATCGTCAACAAAACCACGTGAACCCCGTCCAACGCCTGCGCCGCTCCGCACTCCGACGGCTAGACAGACGGAGTGCTAGGGAGCGCTCTGTAAGGGAGGTGCGCCCTCGGAAAGAACCAGCCGATCGGGCACCGCACTCTCTTTCTACCACCAAATTTCGCGCGATCTGGAAAGAGCGCTCGAGAGCGCGCAAAAATAACCACGCGAATTCGCCATTACATCGGGTAGAAAGGGCAGTGCCTAAACGATAGATTAAAAGAACCCTACTATAAGCTTTAAGTTACAGGAGAACCACACCTAAAAGCGCACGTGAATAGCTGCGAGGGATGCAAGCCTTTATTTAACGATGCGGCGGTTATCAAAAAGCACCCTGACTGGTTGGGACGGGAACTGGACGAGGCCTTCCTCATACAGAAAAAGGACAACAATGTGAGTCACAAATCACTTCATTTGAGCAGAAAGGAGGAAGGGTTTCTCGAGAAGGAGATAGGCAGTCTCGGTCGGGGGTGAGAGGAATGGGCGTGACCTTGAGCCGGCAGGTGCGCTCTCAAGATCACGCGGGCTCTGCACGCCAGAAAAGACAATAAACTTGGAGCGAATAGACGATTTGCAATTTCCCCAAGCGCCCGGCCTGCGCGTGAGGAATTACGGGAGAGATTCTCCCTCGCCTGGTCCCTCTGCCTTGAGATTGCATTGCCTTGTCGCTTCTCTCCCTTAATTCTCTGCTTTTCGATTCTATTACCTATTTTTATCTATTGCAGTGTATTTTTTATTGCTTCTTAGTGTTCCTATTCTCTTCTGCGTGTGATATTTCTTGTATATATATATATATATATATATATATATATATATATATATATAGTGTTTGTGTCTTTATTTTGCCTTTCTCGGCGGGAGTGCCGACGGAGACAACACGCCGCTTCGCGCGTCGTTCCCCGGGTGAGTACTACCGTTGCTACCGATTCCTGTCGCGCTGTTAGCTGTTCATTTTGGTTTATTTGACCCGCGTACAGTCGAGAGGAGCCGTTTATGAACACTCGCGCACATGTCGTAGGGGTGGGCAGAGCTCTGAATCAACATTCGCGACGCGAGAGCAGAATGGCCGAGTGCGATGCGATTTAGCCGCCCGCGCTCGCTTCGTTGACTCGCACTGTAGCGTGTGCCTTCAAGTGCCACCCACTTGAGCGTGCCACTTTGCCGTCACGAATCATTTGTCCGAATGCCTGCGAAACCCTAACACCGTTCGGCATATCCAACGCTGCGGTGCCTGACAACTACACGCATTTGTCTTCACCCAAACACTTCGCAGGACGCTGCCTTTGGAAAGTGGGGCCAGGAAGCATGCTGTGCGCTGACAGTATTGTTTGCACAGCCTGGCACAAAGAAAACTGTACCAACGGGCATGCTGCTGCTGAAGGCGACCCAAAGAAATAGAATACCTTGAGCTGACATCTTGACTACATAAATAAAATTCTCGAAGAAACTACGAGTTTCAAGATAACTGCCTGGGTGACAGAACATCTCTGCACTTGAAAAAGGGCGTTGGCAACGGACAACTGCTTAGCAGATAGATTACGAAGGCATACCATAAGCGCATGCAAGCCGCGACATTGAGCCGTCGGTGTTTGCGAAGGGATCGCGCCGCCGCGCGCAGTTGTCAGGCGCCGCAGAGTTGCATATGCCTCAGCTTCGCAAACATTCGGACAAATGGTTCGCGGCGACAAAGCGGCGTGCTGTATCTTTCGTCAAGTAACCGGCCCTCGAGGGCATACGCTACAGTGCGAGTCAACGGAGCGAGCGCGGGCGGCCAAATTACAGCGCACTCGGCTCTCGCGTCGCCATTGTTGATTGAGAGCTCTGCCTACCCCTATCACATGTGCGCGGGTGTTTATAAACGGCTCCTTTCGACTGCACGCGGGTCAAATGAACCAAAATGAACCGCTAACATCACGATAGGAATCGGTAGCAACGGTAGTACTCACCCGGGGAACGACGCGCGAAGCGGCGTGTTGTCCGTCGGCACTCCCGCCAAAAAAGGCAAAATAAAGACACAAATACTATATATATACAAGAAATATCGCGCGCAAAAGAAAATAGAAACACTTAGAAGCAATAAAAACTACACTGGAAGAGATAGAAATAGGTAATAGAATAGAAAAACTGAGGATTAAGAGGAGACAAGCGACAAGGCAATGTTATCTCAAGGCAGAGCGGCCAGGCGAGAGACAGTCTCTCCCACAATAGACCGATTTCACCAAGCGAACTGCGCAGGCGCGCGCATTCTGGAAGTGGTGCCGCCGCCATGCTACTTGTAGTGATCGCTTTCCGGCTTCCCGTCTACATAGTGCTGCGCGTACATCGTAGATTATCGTTTGGAACGCCCCGGTATCAGCTTGGATTCTCCTGCATGTCTGTACTTCATAAAATTGTCTTGGTTGTGATGTCTTAATTTGTCAGCAAGCGCAGAAAAGCAGTTGCAGTCGTCTTATTGCTTTAGAATCGCTTTGTCGTCTGCTGCGGCGTCGTCTGCTTTTTCGTCTTCGTGAACGCGGGAGCACACTGCCGTTCACGCAGTGGTCCCACTGCGGCCGCAGGAAAAAAACAACGACGCCACTACTCGAGCTTTCCGGCTACTCGGATGTCTCAATTAACTTGGAAGCTGAACATCTAGTTGAATGGCAAAGAACAAGAAAATTCGAGGGACCATCGGCTTTGTGTAGCACCATGGAACAGCGTCAAATGTGTTGGTGAAAAACTGAGCTTGGCAGTGTTCAGTCTCGCGCATAACGTTTAATCAACAATGAGGTAAGAGGAGCTAGATAGACTTTCTCGGTGAGCGATAGTTTTCTAAAAGTTGTTTCATTCTGGTTGACAGCCTGTGCGACAGGGTACAGATGAACTGCGGGGAGAAACCTGCACACAGAGAAGAAATGATCAACAGAAAGGCCATGCCTGATGCGCCGTAACAATTGTCATCTCTCAAAAAGAACCAACCATGCCAGATACCTGAAAACTTGGGGTAGAGATGATTTTTCGTGTACAGTTTCTATTCAGTTTCGTTTTGTTTGCGCAAGCTCCGAACGCTAAGAGTCGCCCGACGTTGGAAGCCTTTTCTGGATCAGTATATCGCCAGCCTAATAGACCACCACAAAATAGGTTAGGCTCGTTTGTTACATTTCTGCCAGTAAGTGTTGCACTTTTAAATTGCATTACGTTTTTTTTTTTTACGTTTTGTATGAAAAAAAATTGAAAACCGCTTCCAAAAAGAGTTGTTTTATTTCAAGTGATGCATATCGAGAATCGCTGCTTTTTTTTCTTGAGTGATTGTCCTGGTCTTTTGAAGCACTGTTGTGCTTAAAACATGTCGCCACATTAACAGTTATAACCACCAAAATTCATTGAGCAAAAAGTGTATTCAAAACGGCCTTACCAAACTTAGTGGAGATAGACCAACGGATAGACCACGACGGAGCGAATGCTCAGAGAGATTCCAACGTACGGAACACTTCGGCACGCTGCGTGTTTCATGCCCTGTAATCTTACACTTCTTAGCTGACGTGCGATGGGTGGATATAAATTATGAAGCAAATTTCGAAACAAAGGGAAAAACGCTATTTTTCCTGCCGCTCTGTCCGGCTCTGTTTACCTTTCTTTGCCGTGCTGCTTTCTTTCGGGAAGGACATAATATCTGAGTCCTTTTTTCCTGGTGTTGTTGTTGTAGCACCGTGGCCTACAACGGGTGAAGCCACCTATTGAAAACCATGAGTAAACACCCGGCTAAACGTCTCGTGCTAACCCGAAAATTTCCAAACACCGGGCGGGCGTACAATAAGCATTGACGCGGCCGGAAAACTGGGGAGAACTACAGGTACCAGCATGCACCGCGGCAGCGGTGGCGTCGCGCAACTCCTGGCGAGATCGGTCTATTTCTCGCGCGCGGGCCGGGGCGCTTGGGGGATTTCGCAAAAAGGCTATTCAACACTGTTCGTGTCTGACGCGTTTTTGTGTGTCCCTTGTCTCCCTTTGCGTTTGCATACCAAGATGTTTAACCAACACACTTTCCTAATTCTATCGAAGCATCGGATAATATTATCGAATCACAAACGCAATCTACTCAAACGCACTATCCCTAATAACTCACAAGTGCATTTCATGTGCTTGGTATTTCGACGTCGAAATTTTATTCTAGATTACGCTTCACGACACAAAATATGTTAATAACAAACAAAAAAATAAACTTACAACTTGACACAATGCACACTAGTAGAAGAACGATGGCCAGATTTTCCATGACTGTTACTGAAAAAAACAATAATGTACACAGTTCTACCTCTTATGAACACTGCAAATAATCGCTACCATTGGGATGTGTGAATTCGTAAAATATGTACATAATATGTTATCGTATCTGTAAGTTCATAGTCACGTAGTGGTTATTTTGAATCACGAGATCACAAGTAATGTATTAACGGGTTATTTATGCTTAAAGCTGCATCTCCAGCAAATTTCACGATATCACAAACTGTGTATCTGGATTTTTTTTCGCTGATAAATCACCAACGCACTAGAGCCAGTGTGTCTCTGGAAACGTGGGTGAAATCGCTCCTCCAAAAGCCAAGATGAGCTTTCGGTGCACCACAGATCTGGGCCAGCCCATTCGGTTTCCCGAATGGGCTGCCCCAGAGCTGCCACCGTCACCTACATCAGGCCATGACGTTCGCTGCGACAGAGCTCCAGCTGAACCCCGACTGGACCAGTTACCAAAGCAGGTGCAGGACTTTCAAGCTTCTCTCGAAGGGGGAAGAGATGTTAGGAACTGTGACCAGACGACAATGACGACGCTCGTTCTTCTGGCGCCGAGAGCGCGAGGAGCGCCGTTCCCGATTCCGCCATCATGGAATAAACACGTTCCTTTGCCTGGCTTTACAGTAGCGGTGCTACATATCACCACACCGGAAATTCGGTTGGCACTTTGCCACCCTTATTGTGCAAAAGACGCGGGCATAGGGCCTTCTTTTTTTTTTTTTTTACTGTGGTTCCGCTTCTTGGTTCTTGTTTGTTTGAATGAGAAGTTATCCAAAGTCTAAAAAGGCCATCTCAGTCTTTGAGGTTCCTCGAGGTCTTCGAGAAAGTTAACAGAAATATGAAGTTTATAATGAACTTCGATTAGTGAAAACACGCTTGTGTCCTAAACTTATTTTACAAATTTAGTAATGGCTTTCAGATTCACATAATCGTTCATGCATAGGTTGAAAACTACAGGCCTTGGATTGCTTCCCTGCGGATGACATAAAATGATGCGCTTCTTACGTGATGAATATCCAGTAATCATAACAGAATAGAAGCGTCGACTCAAATATAAAGCAAAGAGCAATAAAGTTTGCTTGCGAAAACAATCGTAACGAAGTTTACAAAGCATAATTGTATGAATGATCAAAAGCGTTTTATATATTTACTTATTTTCAGATACTATCGGCCCATGGGCCATTAATGGGAGATATACTAGTTATAGCATACATGATAGTTATATCTCCGTTATCATGAATGTAAACTTACTTAAAGGTAAGTCTGATGCGTCGCAGTTTGAAGACTGCTAAGGCACATACAAAGGAGAAACACTTTTTAAAGGCACGTCCCGGTGTTTTTCACTCTCATAAAATCAACGAGCACGCCAGATACGTACAACCGTTATGTTCTCAAATATTTTCCAATATATAGCCTTGTTCAACTAACAAAACAAAGCAAATTTACGGCGTTTTCTAAACAAAAAAAATATTGAGAAAGTAGCAGTCAAGTATTCCTATTTCGAAACACATGGGCCCGTAATAATTCTCCAGGATTTAAAACAACAAAGAAATAGTGGAAAATTACTAAAACTATACTTATCTTTTTTTTTTCTATTAAAAAGGTGTTTTGGAGATATGTGTTTGTCCTTTCTCTCCCTTGTTTCCCCTCTCCAGGAATCATTATCGTTATTCTTGTCGCTGGCACCTTCGCATTAATTGCATTATTATCATTCCTTCGTTACCTGAATATCCTTAGAAAACAACCCATACAACAGATACACATTAAAAATATAGGTTATGGAGGGTGAAAGCATATCAAAAACGTATTTTACTGCGCGTATTTGTAGGTCATCACAGAGGGAATTCACTTTCTTTTTTTGCGTACCATGCCTCATCACCTGCAACTGGTTTAAGAAATACAAAACTGTTATTGCTGCTGTCCGTATATTTGCACACTTGAGTGTCACCGTTTCAGTAAGTAAATTTCAAACCATTCCCTAGAGGCGCTCAATGAGGGAAGTTCACTGAAACTTACACCGCCTCGTTTAATGCTATCAGGAGGCCGACGGCTTGAGCTGTAATTTAAAACTGAGTTTTTTCCCGGAACAAGTTTGTACAATGCTTAGGTTGGGAGTTCAGGAGTTTCTGTAGCAGTCCTGTTGACTGGAAGCGATGGGCCTTACAGGACAGTAGAACGCACGCACGAACCGCTTACCTCCGTTCGGAAATGCGGCCAGGCAAGCAGAGGTCTTCGACGACAACTTGGTGTTGCCAAGCAATATTCATTCTTTAAATAGAACATTCCGGCAAGAACCATGATGCCTCTAGCCAATAAGGTTACTCAGACAAAACTCAACAGACAGCTGTTTGAGAATGTGGCGCAAGGCTTCAACACGCCTACGACGTCGAAGTGGCTGTTCTGTTGCCAAGGGGAAAAATAAGAAAAAATCTCTGGCAGTGCTTTTTATCTCCATGCTCGCAAGTGAAGCGTGCGATGTACAATCTTTGCAATGGAAAGTTTTAGTATTGCGTAAAGGAGGAAAAGCGTTAGTGTTAGCGTCTCCACGATTGGCATGCGCGTCGTCGCCATGCGTCAATCCAAGTCGCACTTTGGGTTTCGTACAAGCGAAGTGTGGAACACGCAATGCTAACGCAAATGCACACTGCTTACGTTTGCTCGCATACGCAATACTACAATAATAATGAACTAGAATGAGATGCGACGTCTACGCGACGTATTTATTTTGTTAATGAAAAATATAATACTCCTCGCTTCTACTGGCTTCACCCCGAGCGGACGAAAGAGTAAATATATTTCTTAAATAAACAAAAAAACAACATCGCATGGTCTTCTGGAAATTTCAAATAATTTCAAGGGAGAGCAGCAAAACCGAGTGAATGAAAAAATGTAGAACATGACGCGTTTCAGCATAGCGCTCCGTAAAAGTGACTGCCTTTGAGCATGGGCCGGGCTCGGGCGGGGCACCAGATTTTACTGAAAAGTTTGGTTTATTTTTATTTTTTTTAGTCCAAGCTCAGCTGGGACAAAGGTGCGTCGCGCGAAATTGCACTTTGTAAAACGTTAAGAAGATACGAGCTCATTTATGAATTTGGCTTGAAAACAATAAGTAAAGAAGGCGAAGCAGAAGGAGGGAAACAGGGGCGATCCCCTCGAGAGGGACAACATGGCTCACATTGCACCTTCTCTTACTTTTCCAACAGTGTAAAAATGCGCGCCTTCGAGCGCATAGAGGTACTAGTGTTCGTGAACTGTCCTCCTAAATGTTTATTTGAGTTTCATTCCTCCCATATTTCAGGTGATTCTGAACATAGCAGGCGAGAGAGAGTGTCGGTAGGCACTCTCAACTGTATTTTTCTGTGCGAACTCACTCTCTGGTTTTGTCTCGGTCAATCCTTCAGTTTTTATTTCATGTTTTAGTTGTTTGACTCTGCGTAAATATAGATTTGACAGATTGAAATGAAACTACGACGTTCCGACGGGATGAATTGAACTGTTACTAATCGGTATATGAAGAACGGTCATATGACAAAGGGGGGGAGGGGGGGGGGGGTCTTAACGGTGAGAAGCTGTACTACTTTTGATTACATGGAGTAAGATTCGGTTGTCGGTGAGACTGGCATCTTGGCAGGCAGAGCTGGTCTTTTCCTTCGTGTGGACAATGAAGCGATTCATTGGCATTTACGAAAGTGTAACCTAATTCACTGTTAGGCAATTCACTGGTGTCAATGTCTGATCATGGTTTAGCCTATACGCGCAGACAGCTTCAAAATGTAATATAATATTGATCGTGTCTTGTGAAGATTATGGTCCGCTAATTAAATTGAGGCGAATCTCATAGCGGGTAACTACGCATTCAATGTCCGTTCATTTTCCCTAAAACAAAGATGTCCTTATAGGATACGTCGTCATATCCGTTCAGCTTTCTCCCCTTCAGACCGCTCCTTCTTCTTGCCAGGCATTCTGGAGACAGCGGCACGTCCGGTGACCGCCTTGACCTGTCACCCGCACACTTGCACCAGACGAAGATTACTGCACGTAAGAACTTCTTTATCTTGAAAGGCCCAATGGTTATTAAGCATCGGGCTTGGAAAGTAATATTAATATTAATATTAAAACTAATATTGATACTAATAAAATAATTAATAATGATCTCTATTGCAGGAACATATAAAACGAGGTAAAGATTTGAGTTTGTAGCGGCAGCTAGCGGCAGCGATCCAGCGCTTGAACTGCACCAAGCTCACGGGACAGGCACGACCTAAGAACACGAGGTGCCTGGGCCACGAGCAGCACGGACTCTGGGGTTTGGCGACAGGCCCTTCGATGAGCTAGTCAAAAGTACAGTGGAAATATTGTACATAAATATGTAGAGTGTGATCTATCAAGCCTCAACTCCTACATACCGGTGACCTCGGACCGAGCTACCCCCGACCACGCCCAGTTACGCAGCCCTAGAGCCCTAGTTCTTTGGGTGAGTCCAGCTTTGTGGACCATCATAAGCCTTGGAGACGATGGTGCCTCTCCCTCTCCAACGGCACTGGGGGCGACGACTCTGAACATCAAGTTCCCGGAGTCCCGGTCGTCCGATTCCGAGCTGTGCTTCCTGACAGCGGAATCAATTTTCCGGAAGAGCAGGATAACCTCAACATTGACCAAATTCGACTACGGCGTCGCGGCCCTCTCGCAGTCAACCGCATCCGCGGTTCGCGACATTCTGCGTTCTCCACCCGCAGATCAGCCCTACGAGACTCTACGGAAAGAACTGATTCGTCGCACCAAAGAGTCTGAGCAACGGCGTCTTCAGCAGCTGTTGACTGCCCGAGAAGCTGGGCGACCGCAAACCTTGCAAATTATTGCGGCTAATATTAAAACACCTCCTCTTTGATTAAACACAACCCATCACTCAAATGTTGGCCGATGCTATGATTGTCAATGTCATCAGCCCCAGTCGAGTTTTTGGGCGCACGACAATCGAGTGCGTCCTGGTATACCATGACGCAGGCTGCGAGCTGTGATGTCACCTGACCTTACGGTTTCAACAACGCTACTGGATCTAGTAACGTTGGGTGTAATGGCTTACCGCCGAATTCACAAACCTCACTCTCAATTGAGGCGCCCCTCCCCTTCCTCGAGGAAGGCGCAAGGCCTGCGATGGCCAATCGCGACGACGGATAGGCGGCCTAGGCTCCTCGCGATTGGCCTGCGCCGGCCCTCGCGCCTTCGTCCAGGAAGTGGAGGGGCGCCTCAATTGGAGGGAGGTTCGTGAATTCGGCGGTAAGTGTAAAGTAATGTCATCGCGTAATGCTATGCGACGACTTGACACCGTGATTTCACGTTACCTCATGACCCATGACGTCACATAATTAATTGGAGTGCTAATACAAACCCGCCATGAAATTCCACCATTTCTCATTCATTGCACGTATGTATACGACGATGTTGTAATAGTTATTTAGAAACCTGGGTCTTTTTTTAATCTGAAATGTTTTGTTTATTATATTCTCAAAACAAAAAAATAGACTGAACCGTTCTGAGCTTATCGCTGTTAAATAGTTTTCCAGTTCAGTTCTGTTTCAGCCCGAAGACGCCGGCGACGATTCCGGTTCGGTTCACCAAAAACAGAAAGGCTCGGTTCCGGTTTTTGGTTCGGTTCACGTTTAACATTTTTGTCCCAATCACGCGGAATATCATCAGTAGCTAAATATAAATCTTGTATTATAAAGTAAAAAATATGTATTAATCCACCTTAGATTTCTATCTTTAAATTTTTACTCCAAATTTTAACTTTGACTTTATATGCCTATCTAAAATTATTTATTTAAATGTTCCTGGTTCATATTTGTTTTTTTCTTTTGTTTTGTTTTTTTTTGCCATCAAGACAACGACAGATCCCCTAGCCAAAAAGCTTCTGGACCTCTGGGGCCCAAAACTCGTCAAACACAAAGTTGGAGCCGAAAGTTCGCGATGTGCGCCGAATGGACGTCGGCGGAAAAATCGCGAAGTCACCGTCGCGATAGGCCAATCGGTGCGCTCCGTCAACTTCGGCCCAAACTTTGTGTTTGACGAGTTTAGAGGCCCTTGGTCTAGATGACAGTTCAAGGTAAGATATTTTGTGGGCAGTTGAAAGTTGCAAAATTGAAGCTACTGACTTTTTTATTTAGTCCTCACCCGTCAATAGTTTGAGGTAAGATTTCTTATGAGAACGCCTGGAATTTTCAATTTGTTTATTTAGGTCATTGCTGAAAAATGTTCGAAAGTTAACCAAAAGCGCAGATGCGCTGAGGGCATACGTCTTAACAAAGTCACGTCAAGCATAAAATTGTGGAATAAAAACGCCATAAAAATGCTGGAAACGCATTCAGACTTCCCTATTGCAACAAGTGGTTTGGCTGCGGTAGATATTCGTTATCAGAGTTATATAACATGGTATGCTGTCAGGTGGAAGTACAAGTGGTTTTGAGAGCTGTTACGTTAGCAGTTTGACTTTGCAAGCGGACTGTTCTTTCATCATATGGGGAAATAAAGCAATGTTTCCGAAATTTGCCATCTCTTACGTAGTCGTTCGGCTTATTTATGCAGACCCTTGTTCGTTCTCTCGGAGTCAGCCTATAAAATATATGCGATAAGCCAGTACACGTTGGACGCGTCTGACGAAATCTGTTTCGCGTTGCAACTCTGAGAGTAAAGGTGTATCTTTTTCTTCACAAAGCACCCCTTTCAGTTGACTTTCTTGCTCTGGTTATCAAAGAACACATTTAATATGATTTTTTTTTAAGTACGAAAGACTAATAAAGATCCGCGGGGTTAGAAGTATCCACTGCGTTGACTAATGTCCTTCTCATGCCGTACAAATCGTTCTACTTTTTTCTGTTCCTCGATTACCACTGAAAAATAGAAACGGCTTCCGCAAGAGGGCACAATTAGTGAGAGGGTTGTAGAAATTTACTAAGAGAAAAATTCTACAACGAGATAATGTAAAAAAATAATTTTACAACTTTATTTTGCAACTAGTTTTACGACCTTCACCGAGATATGCCAATATTTGCTTCTATACCGGTACGACCATTGTCATTTTACCATGTCTAAATACTTTATATAAAAAGCGATTTTTTTTGCCTTTCCCACGCCTGCCTCTGTTCTCAACAGAGAGCCAGCAATATGCGTAAAAAAATGTAAACGCGAAAGCAACTTCATCAAGCCAGCTCTTATACCACCCTTAAATAATGGTGCAGTCAGAAAGAGTGAACGACGAGTATTTTGTAGACAAATATATTTCCGCTCCTTGCAGGTCAATATATATTCAATCCGATATCTTATAAAGTTTTCATTCATTTATTTTAATTGTAAATATACTGATTGTACGTTGTACGACGTACAATCTGATTGTACGGTCCTACGTTACTTTTTAGATGCTTTGAGTTGGACAAAAAGAATATGTATACTATAACTTTCACTGAATGTATCAAAAAATAAACTACCGTACATGAGGAATTTGCTGAATTGGTTCAAAAAAATATGTTGCCAAGGTGTATTTTCAATTTCTTCTCGAAAACTACGCAATTTAACAGCGGTGATAGACTGAACTTTAACCACTGGAACAGGGTCACTGCGGTTATTTTGGCCATGACATATTTCTTCTTGTGGGATGTTTGATACCATTCGACGACTCACTTGAAGCAGTAAGGTTTGAGCAAGAGCTTCTTGGGTCACAGTTCGAAGTCATATCAATGTTGAAGTCACCACCTATAATTACCTTGTAATTGTTTTCATTGACAGAGTTGACCAGTGTGTCCACAAAATTATGAATTGGTATGACTGGAGAACGGAGTGACCTATATACAACGGAAAACAGGGTATTTTTCAAACGCACAGTTACAACCTCATAAAAATTTCTGATTTCACAGGACGATTACAATATCTAACAATTTCTTTCATATTTTTATTAACATAGCAACACCCCCGCCTAGCCTATCGTTTATTTTTAGGTTGAAATTAGAATATTCCGGAAGCAGAAAGTAATGAGCACTACAACGGTACTACATTTCTGTTACTATGACGACCTCAATAGTCGAACAAAACAGCGAAGTCATCGTGCTTATTTCTTGCAGATCAAACATTTATGTGAATGATTGTTATCTAAAATGTAGACTCATTCTTAAGTAGATTGGTTTAGTTTAAAAGGTGAAATGAAGATTCGGACAAAGTTTTTCAAGAAGACAACCAAAAAACCAACACAAGAAAGCTTGCTATCTAGCCATTATCTTTCACACGTCATGAACATGCGTTACTTTCACAAGCGGCGCCTGTTCAGCCTCACGAGCGAATATCGTACCATTTCGGACCCAGACAAGCTTCCAATTGTATTCCTTCTTCTATTCGTTCACACAGGGCGAGGGTAAGACGGCCCCTTGGAGGAGGAAGCACACGGAACGCTGAAGAAGAGAGGGGGAAAACTTCTCTCGTTAGCATTCCGTCTGCTTCCATTTCCTCGGCCCGTCTTCCCCTCGCCCTACCTTCTTGAGCTGCAACGCACTATACCCGTACTAATGCCAAGGTCCACGCAAGTGACGCATCGTTTTTGGCATGCCCACCAGGCGCGCGAATTGAACCTTGTCAATTGAAAAGCAAGAAAACAATGAGTGTGGTGAAACACACAGGTCGATGAATGGGGAAGAGTCATGAGGTGCACTGTAAAATGTCGGTACATTGTCATTTAAAAGACACAATCCTGAGGAAAGCACAAGGCGTCCAGTCACCTTACCACGGGGGTCAAGCCGGTCACTGCTCCACATAGGATTGTATCCTGCCTTGACATTTGTTGAAAGTGCGTCGCTCGAAGGTGACAACTAAGTGCTTGGTAAGAGTTTCCATGGCATCACGTCATTACATATTGCCACGCGCATCTCTGAGCAAGCGCGTCCGGGACCCAACGTTTATCGTGCTTGGCTCCCACGCAGTGGCGCCGAGGTTCGATGCCTCTGAGCGGACGCACCTTTTTGTTATTTATGTAAATTTCGCGTTCTGGTGAATTCGAGAACCCTGTTGCTTACTCGAGGTTAGAATGTTCTACGCGCCGAAACTTTTATGCCGATTGTTCCAGAAGCACCCGCCTGTACAAAAGAGACTCCGTGTGGCGAGCCGGAGTCAGTCTTGCCTTAGCCCTCCATCGTGCGGTGACGCAGCCATCGACGCCTGCGACGCTATAGCCTTTCTCTATTTTGTTTTGGGCACAAGTTTTTCCCATTAAACGCGTAGTTTCTTTCAGTTATTTGTCGCCACATCAATTGTCATTCGTGGCAGTATTGCGCTTTACATCATTTACGACCGATGTCCAGAGACCCTCGGAAATTTCCTCCTCACTACTCTTAGGGACCTTTCACACTTGCGACTTGGGACAGCCGCTGGAGCGACTAGCGACACGCGATTTTCGACCACCTGTGATCACACCTGATTGAGCGACCGACGAGTAGCCAGGCCTGCTTATCGGGCGCTGTCGTTCTGAATGAGGTTCCACGGGAGCCGTCGTCCGTCGTCGTCTTCCCGCCCGTTCGTTTTCGTTTTCACCCAGCAGTCGCTTTTGGTCTCCTTGATGTGCTGTAATGAATCTATATGACGGACTGAGCGAAGAGCAAGAGGTTGTAGCCCTCCTGTCGCCTCTAGCGCTGTCTGCGCTGACGACAGGGATACCGACAAGACAAAAGCGGCGATGGGGCTTGCGCTCTCGCGAAGTCGCCGGCCACGCGAGCCGCCTGCTTCCTGAGCTTTGAGGGCGCGATGTGGAGTACTACAGAGAGGGAGTTACGCTCTTTAGATACAATTGCGTGCCTATCAGACGATCCAATCGATATTTCATCTTAGCTTCATCAGAATGCCGCCGTGAACCTTCGACACCCTGCTAGAGCTGTTGGCTGAGAGGATCAGCGAGGACACCCGCTACAGGAAGGCAATTGACCCCTTTGCTCGTCTGGCCATGACGTTGAGCTGAGGTATCGTTACAGAAAGGGTGAAGTCACATGAAGGATATGTGAGGGCAGAGAGGTACTGCGAGCTGTGCCTGTGCCACAGGTGCTCAGTAGCATACAACATTATGAGCAAAAAGAACGCCATGAGAAATGCGAGCGTGCAAGCTCGCTGTAGTAAAGTGAGAGCAGTTTTTGAAGATATCACCGTGCGCTGGACACAGAACAGCATATCATGTACTTTTGTGATTACATTTCTTGCACTGATACAACTGCATGTGCCTCGAACAAAGGTTCTTTTATCTGGCGATAATCGCTCGTCTGCTGGCTTCTATTACTTTGCTTTAGCTGTAATTAAAAGTTTTTGTTCCAAGTGTTGCATTATTTCTTTTTTTTTTGCGTTGGCAGGTTTCTAGCTGCAGGTAATTCGCTGAGGACCCTGTCCTATGACTTTCCGGTTGGAAGGTCCACTGTTTGCTCTGTGGTCTCCGACGTCTGCGCAGCTTTGTGGGACATCTTGAGGACCCTCTGTCTGGTCTGCCCGCAGACCGCCGACGAATAGCTCAGGGTATACTAAGACGTCCTGCTGCAATCACAAATTTGAAAGCAGTAACCGCAACAAAGATATGCTTAAAGTAAACCATGCAACGACTGGGGGATACCAGTAACACTGCACGGAGGCAGGAAGTTGAACTAATACAAAGAGAACATGCAGTGAGAGTACTCTTTTAGAATTCAGGAAACATGCTTTATTCGTTATCATTATTACATGCCCAGATGTAATCAAACTAGCACCAAGTAGAAATAAGCTGTAGCTAAAAAGGCAAGGTTCACTGAAACCGACAAGATGAAAGGCGTAAAAATCCTGCTCATCAGCCCGAAATGCTCCCCCCTCCCACCCTGCCCCGGGCTGTAGCCATATTGTATGCTATCCTGACTACTCGTCGCGCCACCTGACCAAATGTTCACCTATAGAAGCGCAAAAAAATACAAGGACGAGGAAGTAAACAGACAAGAGCGCATTGTCTGTTTACGTCCTCGTCCTTGTATTTTTCGCGCTTCTTTAGGTGATCATGAACCAAGGGCCCAAATTGCTACCTGACCAAATGTGTGACAATATTGACAAAAGCATGGCCACACTCATGCCTCCACGTTCGATACACTGGGCGCCGCCATCTTTTTGCAGTTGTCATCATGCGTTTGACGATAACTGCCATTGTTCAGTAGACCATCAGGATGTATGTAGTATAATTTACTGTTCCCCATGTATTGGAACATTTTGAAGCTGAAAGCATATATTTGTAACTGTATGGGCGGAACACTTTCTGTGATCATGCTATACTTCGTTTCATCTTCGGTCCGAGCGCATTGGATGCTACGATATATCCCAATCAACACAGCGCTGAGGGAGGATCATGTGGCCTTGAGCTCCGCGTGTCGCTCCTCCTAACTGGAGAGCCACGTGACCCTCTCCCAACGCTCCATGCATTGCGCTCAGACTGAAGACAGAAAAGAGTTTATGTGTTGCACTTTAAACCATTTGAAAAATTATTTATCCTTGTATCATGAGAGAAAAAAAAAAAAGATAAAACTAGGAAAGCTTATAATTTTTTTCGTATGTTGAAAAAGAATATTGTTCGATACCTCCTAATACAGGTTGCAGCTGAATTCGAGGAGAGGTGGAACTTCCCTCATTGCCTCGAGTTCATCGATGGGAAGCACGTCTCCATCGAGTGCCCCGATAACTCCGAGAGCCTTGACAGGAATGATAAAAGCGGCTTCAGCAAGTCACTGCATGCTCTCTGTCCGTGACGCGCGTATAGGTAAGTGTGTCTCTCTTATGACAACTTGAGATGAGCTCAGCGTGATAAACATAATATCTTCCGCCCGCACTCTATACAGGTTTAAAATTCATATCTTACGGACTTAGAACTATCTACAGCAGATATGGACTATGCAAGGACTTTTTATTTTAGAATTGTTTGTTATCACTGCACTGGCTCAGTCAGGTTGCCGCGATCGTGATGTTTTATGCTAACAGTAAGTAAGCAACACGTAGTCACACTGTCAGTATGTCTCATAGGCTTTCGGTACTTTGCAGGTGATACATATTAACTGGTCGCTTTCGTGGCTTTAGCGACCAACATGGGTCGAGCTTGATCTTGAATAGCTTTGTGATTGACTGATGAGTGGACGAACAAAAACCCTCTGATTTCTGTATGCAAAACTTATTTTTGTGTCCTCTCTAAGCTAACACATTTTCGGCCTGGAGTTGCCCCTGCAGGGCTATACACTGAGTGCAGAGTGCTGCATGATAGCCATCAGATCCCTTGATGCATGCAGGTGGAGCGAGACTAACTGAACACTTAGAAGCTTTGTACCCCCTGCTTAATTAATCAATCTTATGATCTAAATATCCTCACTGAGATGTCGGGTATGCTGTAAAGCATGCCGCAATACAAAGTTCAATGAGCTAGCGGCAGAAACAGGAGTCATAGCAAGGTGCATTGTTAGGTTTATAT
Source organism: Ixodes persulcatus (assembly GCA_013358835.2). NCBI lineage: Eukaryota > Metazoa > Arthropoda > Arachnida > Ixodida > Ixodidae > Ixodes > Ixodes persulcatus. The sequence continues at coordinate 18,349 of JABSTQ010000453.1, forward strand.
CAACTGGTCAAGGTATAAGAAATGCATGTTAAACAAAGCAGCATCGCAACCTATCACACTTCGGCGGTCAGCCTGCATAGTATACTACCATCTTGGCAGCTTTCATGCATTCTGCCTTGTGCACTCCTATTTCGTTCTATTCAGGAGTGGTTCAAATCGAAATGTTGCGATAAGTGCTGCATTGTTTCTTGACTACTTGTACCTTTCTAGCACCTCCATACATGGAGCCCTTTGACCTAGCGGTCTATTGTGGGGTTTAAACAAAAAAGAGACAAGCAAGGCTGCATATGTGTGTCGGTCGTATGCAGTTTGCAGGGACTATCGGGTGAAGCATAGTAACATGAGAAACATAACAGTATAACAGAAGCATGCCGCTATTCCTTTTCTCTGTTACTTAGGTTTCTCTACGTGGAACTGGGCCACCATGGGAGTGAGAGCGACGGTGGTGTTTTTTTCAAGATGCAGCCTCCAAGAATAGCTGCTGCTAGAACAATAAGGCACGCCCCAAAAACAGGGCGTTGGAAGGAGGGGCCGCTTCCTTTTTTTTTTCGTCGGCAACGAGGCCTTTTCCTTAAAAACCAACATGATGAGGCAGTTTCCAAGGAAACAGCTCACTGTACCACTGCTCCGACTTGCTAATGATTCTCGGGTATGTGTTGCCTTCCTCCTTCACAGAACCTAGTGAAATACCCAGGCGTGTGTAGGCCGCACTTCAGCGGAACATAATGGTGCCATCCAGAAGCCAAGAGGGGAATCGTATATGATCTCAATTCGCAAACGAGCTAACTGGAAACTCGGATGTTCCTGAAGTGCCCTCAGGGGCTATCCGAACTTTTGAACTCCTGTGGTTGTCCCCAGCCCACAGTCCGAGCCATCCATTTTGTGTTTAACCATGTGGTGCACATGTTGCAGTAGTTTTATCGTTAAAGGAAGGGCCAGCTTAACGTTTAAGATTAAGAGAAGAAAGGACATACAGACCGCTTTTCTATTTGTCACGTACCAACTAGCTCAACTCAAGCCTGTTTTTTCTGTTTTATTGTCGTTCACAAGGTATGTAAGCTCCTGCATCACTTTTCTTCCTCAACGCTAAGGGTGTAAAGCGTTGCTTGCCTACCAATCAATTACGCCTTTCTAAAAATAAAAATTTTGAGTACCTATGGTACATAATTTTGCACTACTCATGTTTATGCAGACTTGGAGCCTTCTTCAGACCCAGACCCAGAGGCCGAAGCTTTGCGGAAGGCTGAGCTGCACGAGCGAAGAATTTTCAACTACCGCCTAAGCAGGGCCCGCAGAGTGCTTGAAAGTACCTTTGGCATTTTCGCCCAGAAGAGGAGATTGCTGAGAAAACCATTCAAGGGAAATGACAAAATGGTGAATAGGATCCTTGGTGCATGTGTAGCTCTGCATATGTATCTGCAGGAGGAGTCTACTGTCTCTGCTGCATTACACTGACCAGTAGGTTTAACAGACAGTGAAGACTGGCAGGGGCAGCTGCAGCCTGGGAGCTGGAGGCATGAGCCACCAGCAAGCTCTGCCCTGGTGGCAGCACCAGCGGCTAGCATGCGGCTAATAGTATCTTAATCACAGATAATGATAGACTGGAGAGTTATTGATATAGAGCTTACTTTAAGAGAACATTGATATCAGTGGAACAGGCAAATAATGATAGTGACGCTTATTGACTCGGGAGGGCCGCAGTACTGTAGAAAGGCAACAGCCCTTACCATAAAGGCCCACGCTACTGCGTGTTTGAAAGTAAATCACATAAATAGGAACGAGATCCGCGAAATGGTCTTCCGATTACCGTCTAAATATATTCAAACACGGAGGTGCCATTTGAAGCGAATCAGCATTGTTCTGAAATGCCCTCGTGTGCAAGAGTGCATGTAGCAGATAGCCCAGCTGCATGGTGGTGCACGGGGCAGTAGCTCACTTCTTCAAAGGCAGCTGGCTACAAGGAGCAGCCTATCCGAAGCAGGCACCTGCCACGTAAACGTGTTTATGTCCAAGGATTGAAGCATAGCAAAGCAGTCGCGGGCGACGGCACTGCAATGCTTCAAGCCCCCGAATGTGTTGATGGTCCTGTTCTTACCGTTATGTTAAAAGAGAAGTTTAGAATTTCTTTTTTGTCATCACTATAATCACATATACACCCTCGATGCACAAATACAGGCTGTTAAATGAAGCACTTATAGATTTCCATAGCTTGCAGCACATGAGCAGGCTCCACTCGAGGAAACGAAACAACGGAGTAATATAGATGTGTGTTATATGTTTCCTGATAGGTATGCTCGCACTGTTCGCACCAAGTTAACCCATCACTTTGGGACAGCTGGTGCAGTCCCCTGGCAGGACGACACGATTGCCTGTCGCCCGCAGTAAACAAAGGTATGCTGACATTTGCAATACTTTTATAGAACAAAGTTAATGTTTATCTCGTCATCATTTCCTTCTGCACTACAAGATAACAAGGACTCTATTTCTTGAATAAATAAAATAGATAACTGGAATATTGTTAATTGCACGTTCTTGTGTATTTGCTAAAAAGTGCAAAAATTGTACTGTTACTGTTGAACAAAACCTCTGTCCCAACAAATCGCCTCCTTGGCAATGGAAATTGTCATGAAGTCGCACTGAGATGAGACAGAGGGGAACATAGCTATAGAGCAGTGTTTCCGAAACACTCCTGCTCCGCAACTCACCAACAATATAGCAAGCGTGCCACCATCCCCCCCCCCCCCCCCCCCCTTCTTGTCAATCAAACCCACAGCTTGGGAAACACTGCTATAAAGGAACCCTGAGGTGAAATCACAACATGACAATTAAACGACATTGTGTTTGCAATATGTTTGTGGTCATTTGAACAACGTATTACTTCCTTGTCATAGCGACAAACTACTGTAACTGTAACCAAGAGACACTTACATTTGCAAACAAATAATAGTTCTTAGGTTTGTGGCTCACATACACAAGATATCTACGGACATAGTTGCTTGTACCGAGGTCCACTTTACAACCCTGTTCTGCTGTGAAACTCAAAATATTTGGCTGAGATGTGCCCCACACTGTAAAAACAGTTTCAAAATTCCTTCAATGAATTTCGACTAGGCCTACCAATATTGTAATTTATAGAACATCGGTCAGCCCCAGATTCCTGCACTCCTGCTCTTCGTGATATAGCTATGTTGTCAGAACTGTTCATAACACTTCGGGATCTAACTTTCGGAATGGCCCTGAGGCGGCAGTCCAGTCACATGCAGAAATGATATATTTCATCTCTCTTTAATTCACTTCTCAGCGCTCTTAATGCACCAAGGTGGCCGAGACAGGCCTCCATCAACACCTTCTGGCTGCGGCCTTCTCCTGCGTCCCAGCGAAAGTTTTCATTTTGCAGTGCAGCACTGAAACCAACAACTCTTCAACTTAATTCATTTGAATTACTACACTTTTATTTCAGTCTGTTGCATAGAATGGCTACGGAATGTAAGTTGTACTAAAGGCAGAAAATGTATATACTGTGATGATCCGCACCTTTTTTGTCGTTTCTGTGTTATCTCCGGTGTCTGCGGCCTGTGAACGGAACCAATAAGTGCATGTTATACGAGGAAACACTTCTTTCATAAATGTACGCTTCAGCCTGGTTAACTGGCAGAAAAAACACAGTCCTAGTCTTCAGCAGGTAGCACTTCCTCTGGTGATATGAGCTCTGCATCAATGAAGGACCAACAAGAATTGTGTTTTTAGGGCTCATCTAATACACCTCTCTTTAGATTCAAATATCACTTCCCAACCTAAGGACAACAGTAGCTAGCTGATTTCTTACTTTTTGTAATATATTATTATGTAATACTTTTTACAACACTTCGAACAGCTTACCACATGCGTAATGCCACTAAATGCGTAAAGTGTCTATGCACATCAACATTTTTATTTCAGAAAAGAAGTGCACATCCTGTCGGGTGTTTCAGTAATGTGAATTTTCATTTACTCATGTGCAGGTACTCCTCCAAGCCACAGCCAACAACTGAACTTGAGGCGGTTGAGGGACCTGTCTCCTGTGCTTGCGGTGACGGCTGTTCAGTCGTGCTTGTGGAGCTGTAATTTAAGCAATTGATGTTTCACTTCTAGTGTCAGAGTTTCTTGGACTTTTTAAAAATTTGAATTATCCTTTTCTTATTTGAATCATACTTGTTCTCTGATATTTTTGTATACTAAATGGGCTTGCTGGATGGCATCAGCTTTTCTAGTTTGTTGCAGGCGAAGAATAGCGGACCTGTCTCCCCCTTTTTCTCCACGTGAGCAGTGCGGATGCTGGAGGAGGGTAGTGGAAAGGAGGAAACTACCAATCATGGGAAGAGGCAATTTCCTACTCTCTACTGTCCGGCTGTTCTTAGCTTGCAACATAATATACTTGCGTAGCAGCATTCTGAAATAAAGTTTGTTCTAGTTTGTGTTTCTTGGCTGCCCAGCAGCGAAGTTGGCTTTTACACACAGAGATTAGAACGTTACTGCTTACCTTGAGATTTTTTCTTCATGTGGTATGCTGCAGTACCCCTGCAGGCAATGTGTGTAGTTAGGTAGTAGCCACGACACAAGAACCCGTAACTATATTGATGTTTAACATGACAGGTATTTTTGGCTTAATACATTTCTCAAAAACACACCCAAAAAATTTCGGAGCAGGTACCTGTAAACGTTGTGTGCCCCATCATGGATCAGCAATCATGCCTGGTTTAAACTACAACTTACACTGCAGACTGCGAGAATGGCTCGACGATGCCTCTCATCTCTTCAAAGTTTGCCCACTTCTCAATCGAGATATTCGAGGGCCCAGCGTCACTCTTGGACTTTACTTTAACCGCCGCTTTTATTCTGTAGTATACATCCTTCAGATTCTTGAACTTTTTTGGCATTCTAGCCCTGGAAAATAAAGAAAGTTTCCATATGTTACCACTGACGAAATTTTTTTACTCTTGTTGTTCAAAGACAAAAAGAAAAAAAACGCGGTGCCAACTTAACGGATAATAACCAACTCCTTCTCGAATCGGCTGAACGGTTTATCTGATCAAAAGCGTCAGCAGGAAAGAAAAACACTTAATGGTGCTTCGGAACGTAAAACAACGGCTATATGTGCGCTCCCTTAACCGTGATATTCTACTACCTGCCATGCCGAAAATGTCGCCGATCTCGTTCCAGGCCTTCAGCTTTTTTGTCCCGAACCTTGTGGTCCGGGTGCCGCTTATTGTAAAGAAACGGATAGTATATGAACACATTAATAAGAGCTCCCGCGGAGAACTCCATGCCAGTTACCGCCGTCGTGCGCGTGTCGCGAATTCCCGCGGCATGCAGTACCGGATGTAAACAAACGCACGCATCACTTCCGACGAGACTGTGATTGGCTCCGCCGTCTAGCGGCTCGTTTTGCGACTTGAAAAATTGCTCAGGGAGCGAGTGCCCTAAACCGGTCGCTAGCGACCTGTTTTGGTCGCTCGGCGACCAAAAACCACTCGCTAGTCGCTGGTCGCTCCAGCGATTGTCGCAAGTGTGAACGGGCCTTAAAGGAGGTCGTCCTCTAAGCGCACACCTCGCTCGGCATTTAGTGTGCGGTGTGGGCTTATAGTCACTTGGGCGTCAACGAAGTGTGTAATTTTGGAAAGAAATTGGCTTTGAGTTTTGTTTTCCACCTCGACTTGGAGGTCACCGGAGTACAGCTTTTTAGCTTCCCAATAAGGTTTTCAATGACTTTTGCCGCAATGAATGGTGACATTTTTGCTAAAGGCTTTGAGCAATTTTAAAGTGAAACACAAAAAAAAAGTTAGTGAAGGTTCAAGAGTTAGGATCCTTTGTCAGTTGTTGAATCCAGAGCATTTTAAAGGCTTGCCATGAACTGGGTTCAAAGGAGTAGGGCGCCATAGGAGTGCAAGACATTTTGAGAATCCGCGGTGCATCGCCCACCACAGAGCCCAACAAGGAGTCAGGTAACGCAGCATAATAAAACGGGCCTTGCTGAAGACGGTACTTTAACAGTGCTGTTGGGGAACTATACCCAAGTGTGGGTCCAGACAGAGGTTCATCGTCACCCAAGGTTAGCCTTTGCCGCCGCAGAAGGTGGAAGCATAAAGAAGAAGAGAAACAGAGAAAAGCCAAAAATAGAAGAGGTGAAGAAAGGCGACTGGCTGAATCATCCTGGTCGGGCCTTGCCAGGACTCCAGTCTATAATAAGCGGAGGCCGAAGGGGTGTGTTGCCTCACCCCGGGGGTGCAAAGGGTCCAATTATCCCCAGGCTCAGCTCTACCACCAGGGTGCCATTTTGCTCACACACGGGAAAGCGACGCACAGTCAGACGTGGGCGGCCGAACCCGCATGGTTCGGGGTCCGTGGAGACGTCACTCACCAATACACCTGGTAACACAATCATCACCATCATCATCGACATAATAATAATAATGATAATAATATTAATAATAACCTTTATTTTGACTGAGAGGGGTTGAGGTGTACCAAAGAGGCCGAAGACCGCCCCAGTTCACCTAGCACATCGAAATAAATAAACAATAAATTTTTAAATATTATAAATAAAGAAAGAAACACCTAGAAGAAAAAGAAGCGTCATTACATCGTAGCAGAAAAGAAAAAGACGGCTTTAAACGGCTGCTAGTCCAGTGGTGTGTGTGTATTTTACCCTACACTGTAAAAATTGACCGTGAATTCCACAGCCACCTGCCCGTGGAATTCACGGCGCGCCCTCCGTAAAACACAAATACGGTATGTTGACCGTGTCTTTCGAGTGAAAAGGGAAGGGAGAGAAGGGACAGAGACGAAAAAAATGAAACGGAAGACCGCGAGCAACTAGGCGCCACGCTCCACACGCACGCACGGCGCGCACGTGATGCGATGGGCGCGCCAACAGCTCGTTCTGCGCCTGCGTCGTCTCTCGCAACTCTTGGCTGCTTCTTCTCGCTTTTCTTTCTCTCCCCTTTTTTCTCGCGTTCGCGTGGTTCGCGTCTCGCGCGCAGCTCGTGTCGCCTTTTGTTTCTCCAAGCAAGAAAACAGAAAGCGAAGTTTACAGAAGGGAATACACCGATGCGGCTGAGGCGGCGCAGTGGCGCTGTACTCGAGGCGTTTGGCGGGCCCGAATGTAAACGAACGTAACGTGAGTATCATTTTGAATGTCAAGGTGGGGCAAGCACGATCCGGATCTGAGAAAAGTTATGCCCGTGGCCCGCAAAATCGAGAAACAAGAAGAGCCGACACCGACAAACCGCGAGCACGTGCACATTGACGGAGTGCATCTCTGGCCGACTGGCGATCGTCGTTCGCGCTCCTTTTCGGAAAGGAAGCACAAGCGATTGAGACCCAGTCAAAGAAAGCTTCGGATTAAGGCTGCACATTCTCGCGATTTGTCGGTCTTGGCTCCTTTCTCTCGCTTTAGTGAGGCGACGGCTTTGAACAACCATGTTTGTTTGCCGCGTTTCTTCAAAGGGTTCAACCACGTTAGTCGAGTATGCGCGTCATTAGGGAGTTTAAGGGGAACGTACACAATTTTAGCGTACGCTAGTGCTAAATTTAGGGCTTGTGTTTGCGCACGCTAGCACAAGCACTCTCTAAGGAGTACTTGGGTTTGTCGTGGATGCAATCTGCTTTCATTTTGTGATCCAGTCCTTGTGCGTCAAGTTGGGTGTTGTCTTCGAAAGGTCAGATTTTTAGTTCTTCGTTATTTGTCAAGCCATTTGATTTCAGCTGTTTCTTTTTCAACACCCTCTTAAGCTTCTATCTGGCTAGTGGAAAGCAGTTTTGATAATCTTGTAAATGTGAGGAGCAGTAAAGTGCCAATAATTGTGCTTGCGAATTTCGCAATTTAGAATTTGTCGTCGTCCCTACCAAAGTTGTACCCGAGGTTATGTTTGTCATGTCTGCAAGAGTTGCCGCGTGTATATAATTCAAATATCCGTCTAATGTACTGCATTTTTGATTGAACTCACTGAAAAATGGAATTAGTCAATGCATATTCACCGAAGGAGAAAACCCGGTAAGCTTTCATCTCTAGAATTATTCACCGATAAAACCGAAAACTTTATTTCCAAATAAAAGACAAAAAAGTATGTCAATTTCTAGAACAATAAAAACCGAAAGACACAGATTTCTAAATATAAAGCACGTCTCAGAGCTTTATTCAAAAACAAATAATTTGAAGTGTTTCACATGTCTGTCAGACGATTAATGAAATCTACGAACACAACAAATATTCTATAGCAAGAACACACATTTCCGAAGTCACTACAAGTGACAAATCCTTGCAACCATAAAAGTATATGCTAGATGTAAGGATACAGTGAGTATCCATACAAATGCGGTAGTCATATGCAACCAGGGGCGAATTTAGAGGGGGGGGGGGGGGTCCGGATGTCCTGACCCCTTCTTGATTTCTGCGTGTGTAAAATTTAGGGTGTGAAACGAGGGAGAGGGGGAGGGGGTTCCTAAACAAATGGTACGCTGACCAACACCTGACCCCCCCCCCCCCCCCCCCCCCCCCCCCTCAGGAAATTCCTGCATCCGCCCCTGTATGCAACTGGGGAGGGAGAGGGTCTTCAAGCTTCCTGTTCAGTTTTGGTGACACGTGTCTCCCCTCCACTAACCAGGGAACATTTACCTACGTGCCTTCACGCCCAGTCTTCCTTCCTGCAATAGGATTCTGACTCTGGCCTACACTCAAGCGAGCTCACTCATAAAGGGAGGCAAGGCAAATCGAGCCTATGATTTCTTATGCTGTCGGCAACAAGTAATGTCGGTAGTGTGGAATGTGGAGGGGAGATCGACAGTAAGAGAGGGAGGGACAAAGCTCGCCCCCTTCCCCCGTATTGTTTATAAAATTATTTGAAATGTCCACGATGTGGAGGTGCAACCCAGCCCCATTGTTCCAATGCCTTGTCAGCAACTGTACTTATTATCTGAATGTTTATTATTTACTCATTTTTTAAACTTTTCTAGGGGTTAATCTGTGGACGGTCCACGAGTACGCACTCAGCATCGCTGGCAGGCTCATGTTTGAGAAAAAAAAACAGACATACCAACGGCGTGTGCTGCACTCTTCACGAGTCACTATTGCCTTAACATCTGCTACGCTGAGAGCCTGACATGAACCCTGGAGTTCTTTCCGAGGTAATTTCCTGTTCTGTGATTTTGCTAGATGTATGTGGATGGCTAGTAGGACTCCATACGTTTTATCTATCTATATCATTTCCAAGTTTACTGTTTCTATTGAAATGAAGCAAACACCTTGCACATTTTCTGTCATGAAAGGCATGCAGCCACAATTGGTACCTTACATTACCCCTCTCATTGGTTAAATAGAAGCTTACATATCTCATTGATGGGAAAGCTGTCCCAATTGCTTCCGCCAGCTCCAATCAGCTATAGCATCTACATCCTGCATCACTGCTGTACTTGTTATTGAAATTGTACCCGGGCAGAGGCCACAGACGGAGTGCACGCGTTTTGCCACGAGGCACTGCACATACGAGCTCGAGACAAGAGTAAAAAAACCTTTTTATTTACTCTCGCAGTCAATCAAACCATTTCAATTGCACGTGCGTGTAGACCAGTGGTCTACACGCACGTGCAATCATCAGGCAGCTGGACTGCATTCTAATAACAAAGCTCAGAAATCAATTTTAGGGAAATATTAGCGCACAAATCTAACGTTTCCTCAACCTGGGATGTGGAGGGGAAAGAAATAAGCAAATTTAAAAATGAGCTGATCTTTCCAACTAATTTGCCCCTTCTGACCATTACATGTCATTCTAAACCCCAGCAATTTTACATATTTTGATTTGCACCCTCTTCTCACTGTCATGTTTTCGTATACAAGCTTAGTTTGTGGTCCCACCTGTTCTAACTTGAGGGTTCTCAGGTTAGAAGAGCTACACTAGGGCGGCATGAAGAGCTGCACGCAGTTTGCAAGCTGCAGTTTGGCCTCTCCTGATATTGTCTGTACTCATTATTTGACTTTCTTCTAGTGTCTCCCTTCAATCATGTATACATGTGACTAAATTGACCATCTTTTTAGGTTACCAACTTGGATGAAATGTTTCTTTAATGGCACTTATGTTTATTGCAGAGGTTTTCTAAGCATGAACGCTGACCGTGGCACCAGAGCCAAGCAGCCCAAATCAGAAGTGAACAAGAAAGTACTTTACCTGGTCAAGAAAATAGCAGAGCTGGAGAAGAATGTGTTAGGCTGTAAGTATGATTCGCTACATTGTTTACTTTATGAATGGGAAGTAGGCATGAGGCTCATTTCGAAGAGAAGCAGAAGATGAAACAATTCAATGAGTGTAAGAATCCACTGTCTATCACAGGACAGTAAGAATAATTCTGAGGGATAGATAGTTGCAGGTATACATTTATCATTATTGAGGAGTATGTGAGGGTTTTGTAACAGAGCACTGTCTTGGCAAACTATGAGAATTACTCACTTAATATAGTGTGTTTCCCTGCCATTTAAAAAAAAATGAGTGTTTTCACTTCATTTTTCGCAAAAAAATATCTACAATTCAGCACCCGATTAGCACTTGTGAATTTCCACCTTCGTCAAATTATCTCTGCTGGATAGCAAGACAATAATATCACATGGCTTCTTTTAGAGCAAAATTTCCAGTTGTAGACAGGTACCTGGAAAGGTTAGTTTGTGAAGTATTGTTGGTGAATTTGCAACTATTACCTGTCTGGGAAGGGATGTGTGTTAAAGTTTACTATAACGGTTCTTCGTAGATTCTGGCGAGTGAGCTTATAACCAGTGAAGCATTCGGAGAAGGTTGCATGAATTCTTCAATGCTGTTAAAAGGGGATGTCAGGTTTTAACAATGTGCTTTGTCAGTTGAGTTTCGTGGCAAAAGCCAGTGACTAACACTCTGGACTGACTGACATGTCACACTGACAGCTGCAAATAGCGAATAAATGGTCACTTAGCCATGATCCATGGCGTCTAGTCACCATTGTTCCAAAATATTTTGATGGCCTAGTTGGTACACAAAATTAGCATAGTACACAAAATCAGCACTAAAGACGCCTTTCCTTTGCCTTAATTTTATTTATTTTTATTTTCCACCAGCTTATCACTTAAAACTTTTCATTATTATTTTTATTATCTTTTCAAGATCAATTTTTCTCTAATTTGACTTTTTCTTACTTCTACTCTATTTTTCTTCTCTTCTTTCTGTGATTTTAGTCTCAACTTTATCTTTGTCTTCCTCTATCCTCCAATAAAACGTCGGTCGTTAGTAGTGCTCTGTCCTGTCTCCTCCTTCCTGTGTTCGTCTTTAGCTCTCATTTTGTGCACCAATGTTCGCGGGGTGCCGTCCAGCTTGTCACCATGCTGGGAATAGCGGGCCAATGGTGATCACATTGTTCGCGGGATCACATAACCGTCATCAGTGTGTGGTCACTTGACTATGCTGCAAATAGTGAACCAATCATAGTCAGATGGTCACATGACCATTATCTCTTGTCCATGAACACACACAGCATGCGTCTGAGTGAGCCCAACACATTCTGAGCTTTCGTAGCATTTGTAAGCATGATCAAACTTGCCTAAATGTTTTCTTCCATTGCTGTGATGCTGCTCACGCCTACATTGCACCACAAGTTTATTCATCCCATCAATAAAGAAACCAATTGATCAGACCCTGCTTCATTGCTGAACCATCACGGTGGGCTTGAGCAAATTATCAAAACTTATTGCTGCTCTGGGCAATATACTATTCAATTTTACTTTTGTTAAATTGCTTCTGTGCTCTCAAGTTTGGTCATTTTTGGCATTATGCATGGTCTGTCCAATCTAGTTAGTTAGCCAGCTCAATTGGGTGCACTTTTCACCATACACTTGTTCACAGAGTGGTGATTACCACAGGTTTCACACTGCAATTTTACATATCTTGTTTCGATGTAGCAGAGCCACATGCTTGGAGGGGAAAGTTCTTATTTGAACATACGGTCCACAGGTCTTTGAATAACCAGGGATGTTGTGAAATGCTGATCTGTAAATTCTACGTTGCTGTAGAATTTGAAAACAACCAAGTGGTTTGCCAGTATGGGGTCTCCCAAAAACGTTCATATACTAGAACGGCCCACAAAATTGGACATATATATTATTTAATGCAAGGATTAAATGATGGAGATGTTAGCACTGTCAATAACAGTGTGGACATATCAAGTAGTAATATTTCTTGAACTTATATAGTACTAGTTACACATGTTAGAAACACAT
>JABSTQ010000454.1:0-35290 GCA_013358835.2 Ixodes persulcatus
ATGAAACATCATGGGCGGGGATTCGTTCGCTAAAACGTCGTTCGATCAAGTCAGTGCCTTCCAGGTCGTACCCAACTTAACGTTCATCACGGCACAAGAGAGTGTGTTAATACTTCAAGATTTAAACTGTAGTAGAGTAGACAGTTGGGCGAGTTGGTAGATATTGAACATTGTTACAGTTGCGCACACAAGGACAGGGACAAAGAAGAGGAACACGTAGACGACAGACAAGCGCACACTCACAAATCTTGTATTAACGAAAGAGGAAAAGAAAGTGGTACAGAACGCGGAATCCGCTCGAGCGTTGGCCACGCAGGCACGAGGGACCACAGGCCCGAGGGCTCGAGGGGGACACGTAAAATTACCCACACGAAAAAGATTTTAAGAAGGCAATAGACCTTTCCAAAAAAGAGCGTGTGGCCGGTGCCATTTTGAGTATTCGTGCGTATGGCGCGTGCTTTGCTCGCTTTCCGAAGCGACGAACACGCACGTGCTGGACTGTGAAGATCGCACGCTGGGCTGTGATTTTGTAAACATTGGAATGGTGTATAGACCCTTCCCGAAAGTCAGTCTACCAACCCTGTGCAGAGCCAAACCCGACGCTTTAATGGCGGCACTACGCAGCTTCTCTACACCATAAAATGCGAACGTCTTTGAAAGCATAGAGCAGAAAGGAGAAAAGGTGTTGGTCCCCTTACGTCACCTTCGACTCACGAAATCGAGGGTGCTTGATTTAGCCAGGCATGATCTCCTATCACCGCCATTAGAGCGGCAATATTGGAGCTCATGGAACTGCCACAAGGTGACTCTGACTTTTGAAAAGGGTCTATTTCCTCCTCTGTTAATGAAACAGACGGAAAGCTAGCACATCGCTCGCCCATGCTTAGGATAATATGTAGAGAAAAACAGACGAAAAAACGACTACGTCTGATGAATTCCAAAATCGAACTGTTCTGGCTTTTTAATTGCACGCGATTTTCTTCTTTTCCCAGTGGCTATCGCCACATAGCCCCCCCCCCCCCCCCCCCCCCCCCCCCCCCCCCCCCAACGGACACGACCATGTAGCGGCCATTAACCCGCAGCGTGAAAGGTTTTTTCGCCACGTGCCACAACGAGGTGTGGACCAGTGTAAGGTGGCTGGAGCGAACGACGGACGCTGTCGACGCGCAAAAACACGTAGCCACTGTTGTGCAGGTCGCGATGCTCTGGCGAAGAAAAAACCTGTTACAGCTGCAGGAGATTTACCAACCTCGGGGATGTTGTGGTACCTCAATCTTCAATCAACCTTAGATCTTGGTCCCAAGTTTTGCTTTCAATCGAACCTGCGACCTCCGGAGCTACTTACTTTGGCAAGACAGGTGGCGTACAAGACTGATGAGAAGATACGACCTCGATGTATATCCGTATGTGTCGAAGCTATTTCTGGTTCGGGGAAAGTCCAGACCCAGGATCCTAGCCTTCTGGTTAACTTTTTGGTTGACAACCAACAGCGTGTTTTGGAGGCCTATAAAGAAGGCTCCTTCGTGATAATGCCTGAAGGCATGTATAATGAAAAAGCCTGCGCAGCAGTATAAAAGAACTTTCGACTGGTGCAGATTGTGATGAAAAAAGTGAAGAGCCAGGCTCTCAGTCTGTGTGAACGTATCACGTTAACAAAGTTATTTGCCAACATAAGAAAAGCTGAAGAGCTGCTCTTAGAAATCTTCTTTAGTGCCAAAACACACAAGGAAGCATGCCCATTCCGAGCTATTGTCACTGAAAGAGGTTCGTGGCAACGGCAAGTTTCGACATATCTGCAAAAACACATTTCAGGGTTAAAAATTAACGACCCCTTTTCGATCAGCAATTCGGAAGCCGTTCTTGAATTTATGAAGACAAATGACTTTAACAATCACAGTGTCTTCAGCGTGGATGTTCAGGACCTCTTCTACTCACTCTCCCATGACTCTTTGCTTGCCTCTGTCAGGTCCTGCATTGAGTCACAAGATGAACTTTCGTTCCGGAACTCAAGTTGGGTAACCTTAGAAAAGTTCCTAGAACTTCTCCTTTTCTATCTTAACTCCACTTTCATAGGGTGGCGAAATGGGGTTTATTTTCAGAAGTCGGGTGTTTGCATTCGCTCACGTGTAGCACCGGTTTTAAGCGATATTTTTCTTTCGTGTGTAGACCGTGCTATTGAGTCTTCTATTGATCCTACGACTGTTACAAAAGTGTTTAGATATGTCGACGACTTCCTGCTGGTGTACAAAAAACAGTCGATGATGATGTGGTCTGTAAGACAATGGACATTTTCCACAAATGTGGTTTGGGACTTATATTTACATGTGAAACACCAAAGGAAGAAATTTTGCAATTTCTGGACCTTTCGCTTTCCCTGCTACCCAATCACCTGTGATAGACCTTTTCCTCTCGTTCCAAGAAAGGCATCCTAAACTAATCGTCACCTCACTCCAAGGTCGTCAAAAGGGGTATAGCTATGTCACCTTACAAGCGCCTTAAATAAGTCTTGTTTTCATACCCTCCAATGTAGTTTTGAAGCTCAAATTGAGAGGCTGACATCCTCAGGCTTTCCATTGCAGGTGCTGACTGAGGTAGTGGGAACACTGGTCAAGAGAGTGAAGGGAGCTCAAAAACCTAAGCCCACTTTTGACAAAAAAAGAATTGTAGTCGTCCCGTATATGCATAGAATTTACCACAATCTTGAAAAGGTGGCTAGCCGGAACGGGGTCCCTTTAGTGATGTCAGCTCCCCAAAAAATGGCTCAAATTTGTGAAAAAGTCCATGCTCAGGTAAATAATTTAAGAAAACATATGTGCCACAAGAACCACTCCCACTTTTATGTGCCCAGCTCCCTGAGTGTAGTATATAGTATCCCCCTTTCATGTGGTAAAAGCTGCGTTGGGCAGACCGGACGGTGTCTGAACGATCGGCTACGAGAGCACAATCTCTCTCTAAAGTCTACGATGGGGGGCCATCTACCCCTGCACTGTAAATCCTGTAATTGTACGCCATCCTTAGCGAAAACCAAGATAATAGGCAGGTACCGAGAAAAACACACCAGAGAGATTTTTGAAGCCTTTATTATCCTAAGCATGGGCGAGCGATGTGTTAGCTTTCCGTCTGTTTCATTAACAGAGGAGGACATTTCCTTCTTAAAATCTTTTTCGTGAGGGTAATTTTACGTGTCCCCCTCGAGCCCTCGGGCCTGTGGTCCCCCGTGCCTGTGTGGCCAACGCTCGAGCGGATTCCGCGTTCTGTACCACTTTCTTTTCCTCTTTCGTGAATGCATGAGTTGTGAGTCTGCGCTTGTCTGTCGTGTACGTGTTCCTCTTCTCTGTCCCTTTCCTTGTGTGCGCAACTGTAACTATCTTCAAGATTTATAGTTTCTACCATTTTGACGAAGTGAATATAAAAGTACTTGTAAAAAGTAACTTCACTTAGTTACAAGTTACTGGAAAATGTACCTAAGATACAGACACAGATACCGAGAGATGAAAGTACTCACTTTCATACCAATACTTGTAGAGGCCGGGGGGGGGGGGGGGAGGTGGTTTGTAGAGAGCGAGAGAAGCGGTGGCCATCGGTCTCACAAAACAATAGAGGATCACACCACTTTCACGCGCTCTCTCTCTTCCTCTCTGTCAGAACTCCTTAGATGGCCTAACACCCCCCCCCCCCTCCTTTATGCTGCCAGTTGACTGTAAAGTGAGTGGACTCAACCACCCTGCCCAGACAAGTAAACCAAAAGAAGTAACGTCTACACCCTCCAAGATGATGCTCTTAGTTTCGCGCCGGGCGCTTTTCAGCCGTGCCTCAAGAGCCTGCTAGAATACAGTAGCGCACAACAAAGACAGAGAGAGTTTGACCTCCTCGCGCGAGGCTGCATCATCGATTACGCGAGTTGTGAACCCGCGAATCGAGGGAGTACGGACCTGCGTTTGCTATCTGTGCAGATGGCGGGAGACGTCAAAGAGGTTGGAAAGGGTAAAACGGTGTAAAAGAAAAAGAAAAAAATAAATAAACACGAAGAGCTTTCTCTTGCCGGTAAGAAGAAGAAAAACACGATGGAAGGCGACGGAGAGCCTACATGGCGTTGTCTGACTAGATCGTATATTTGTACATGCCTTGCCCGTTTTCCTAGTGGTTCCATTGACCGGTCATACGAAAAATCGTGTTTTCTTTTCGACTTTTCTCCCCTTCTTGATGTTTTCTATTTTGATGAAGTTGCTCTCTTTATGCTGCTGAATGTTTCGCTCGTATTGCTCCAGTTACTGTGTTATGCTCATATTTCTTTAAAAAGTAACGAGTAATTAAAGTAATACGTTACCATTATTTTGTAACGAAATTACAAGTTACTTCCAAAAATGTAACGTGGCAATTACAATATTACTTGAAAAGTAACGAATTACAAGTAATCAGTTACTTGTAACGGATCACTTCCCAGGTCTCCACGTAGGTCAACCTAGGAAAACTCGGCGAGGTACGCTACTTTGAGGGGCATGGTGCAGAACCGCTGTTTCCGCTTGCGGCTGCCCGTGGTGCGATGGAGGAAACCGATACTAACATTTTGGTTGACAAATGTTTTCCAAAATGCACCCGAGTCGCCAGTGGTGCCTCGGTTTTCACATTGTTCATTACCGGAGCACTAAGAAACGTGTGGGATTGTAGTTACACGTGATGCGCGTGCTTCCTTTTGAACCAGCAACTGTTCTAAGTTAAGATAAAAAAGAAATGGCCCTTCGCCCGCGTGGTGATGAGTTATTTTAGTTGTTTACTTTGAATCTTGCATACAAGTAAAGCGCGTGTGTGCATACAGCGGGAATACGTTCCCATGATTATCATTGAGACTTGGGTAATTTGGAGAAAAGTCTAGTGGGGATTGCAAGCGGGCAATCTGGCCGCCGCCATGTCTCTGCTTGTGCGGGAGAGTGCGTGCAATTAAAAGGTTGCCAAGCTACGTTCACGCGCAAGTTGCAGATGCAACACAATTGATGGGGCACCAGTGAGGCGACATGCTTGCAGTTATCAATAGACCATTTGCTATATTACCCAAGCATCAAGGAGAATGCAGGGATTGGTGTTCCACGCACCGCACGCGCACACCTTCCCCGTATGAAAGATTCGAAGTGAATAACCAAAATAAAGGGTTGACGAACGCGCGTGCAAGATGCCATTTGTTTTAGGTATTTGCTTTAGAAAAGTTACTACTGCTGAGGCCAGCACGTGCGGCGCGTGGAACACCGATTTCTGCATTCTCCTTGAAACACTGCAGTTGACTCCGTAAGTGATTACGTCATAACACGGGGCTGTGCTCTAAACAAACCGTTGCTCGGACCGTCGTTAAGGGGTTGTGCAAAAATACCCGAAGACGTATTTGGAAATGCAAATACTTAAATGCATGGCGAAGACGCCTAAAAGTCTGATACTGAAATACATTTATGAAAATGTATCGCGATATGTATAAGAAATCCATTTGCAGCATATAAAAAAGTCTTTGAAGATACAAATACAAGAATTCATTACGCAATAATACAGGTCGTGAAATACATTTTTTCAAAAATATACTTTCGAATGTGCTCATAATCCGTAGGACCTGTTGTGTGCACCCGCTAGTGTGTACGAGGAACAAAAAAGAAAAAGAATCTACATTAATTTTGGCATATTTGTGAACCAACAAACAAGCACTCACTATACTATAGAGTTTTCAACTTTCAGTTTTTTTGCGCACGAAATAAATGAATGAACGAGATAATCCGTTCCTGATACTATCGTAATACCGGGAATGCACACAACATAGTATATTGATACAGAAATATAAAATACAGTTGAAACATTGTATCGCGCTACAGAAATGTAAATACAAAATGTGTTTCTAGAACACTATAGCGAGACAGAAATATAAATACAACATTTATTGTCTAAAGTACTATCGCGATAGTACCGCGATACTTTTGTATCGCGATACTTTTGTATCGCGATAATGCCCAACCCCGGGAGCAAATGCATAGGGGCTCGGTGTGAGGCTAGAAAGTGTCCGATTAAAAAAGTAAATAATTTTTGCAATCATTGCGCATTCTCGATGCCTTTATTTATTTATTTGTGTTGCAAATATTATCCGCAAAAGGGGCAGGAAAAAGCCATGGTGCCTGACATTTCCTTTGCCCCCCCCCCCCCCCCCCCCCCCCCGAATTCAGTTAAACAGCTTAAAAATGCATACACAACATAGATATGAGAAAACAATACATCAGAAAAAAAATATACAACACTTGTTACGTAGCAGCAGCATCAGTAATTGAAAGTACACAGCCTGTCAAATACACCTGACTATAATCATAAGGCAATATTTATATAAAAAAAGTATGCATGTTTATGAACAGCCCAATTTTAAGCATCATATGGTGACACTGCAGATACATAAAGGGGACACAAAAATAGACACCAGTTCGTAGAAAAAGAAAAATATTGAACCAAAACGAAAATGCGATATCACTGCAATAAAGAGATCGTCTACAGTCTTGTTTTAACCTCGGAAACGGGGCACTGCAATTACTGTCGATACCCGTGTAATTTAATAATTTAGTAATCTGATAGTTTAATATTTACCTGCTAGTTGATTTAATGTTTAGTTCAAAAGTATGGAATTCTGCGTTTCGGGTCTCTTTATGCTTATGAACTGGAAAGCTCCGTAGGTACCGTGCGAATAAATCTTGTTTTGGTGTATCCGTTGAAATAATTTGAAGTGATATATTTGGTTCGCATTTACAATATTATATTTATTGAAGAGTGTTGCGGTGGTCAATTGTTTATATCCCCTGTATAATTTTCCTAAATAAGAATGATTTTATTGTGAATGATAATTAGCTTGTTATAGTTTGGTGTAATTGTCGTACCCCACACTAGTATTCAATAACTGATCTCAGAATAAAACAGGGAATAATATAACGTCGATATTAATAAAATGGGTATCCAATTTCGTATTTTATATAGTATACCAGTATTAATAGAAAGGTCACATCCCCAGCATTCCTGGACACGGTCTCCTTGCGCCCTCTCTTGGCTATTCTCAGCAAAACGCAGTAAAATGATAATTTCAGCCAAACTACTGCAGAAATCCTTAAGTTCCCCGGGATATCTCTAGAGGGCCCTAATACACTCTTATTTAATACACTCTCAAGAAAAAAGGGTGTAAAAGGGTGTATCGTTAACCCTTTGTCCCATATAATACACCCCCAAACTTCAATTCGACGTACAGCGCCCTATAGTCAAACAGACGGCCCCAAATTTTACGAGGGGCTTGAAAACGGTGCGATATAACTTTTTAAATAGCTAAAGTACGTATCAAAGACCACATAAAGAAAACACCGAGTTTTTACAGTAGGGCCAAGAAAACCCCGATTATGTTTTTTGTAGTCAGTAAAACGTACATTAGCTATTTGAATAAGTTGTACCACACGGCTATCAAGCCCCTCGTAAAATTTCGGGCCGTCTGTTTGACTGTAGGGCTCTGTACGTCGAATTGAAGTTTGGGGGTGTATTATATGGGACAAAGGGTGTAACGATACACCCTTTTACACACTTTTTTCTTGAGAGTGTACCTACTTGAGCCTCAGGATTGTATACTTTTTATTCCTGGGCCCGATATAATATTGTTGCATCGGGTGCTAAGGGCCACTTTGACAAAATTTTAAATTTCTTCTCACTGAAATGAAGAATCGTAAAGTTGCCTAGGAATATAATAGCTGTCGACTCATAGCACACACCGCAGTTAATATTTCGGTATTTTAATTAATACTTTTTATTCCTCGAGACTTTCAAATTCGGCCCGCTTTTTGCCCCTGTAAAGTTAGCACTCCGCTGTGCACCAAGAAGCTTGCGGCCAAGCTACCTTTGCATAGGCTTATCGAAAAAAAAAAAAAAAAAAGATTTGTACGATGCGTTTGAAACAGAATATTAACTAAGAATGTGGCGGTTATAATATGACTATATAATAATTAGATGTTTAGAATCAAAATTTGTGCCCTGGATTTCAAATATAACCAATTGTTATGTAGGGTCAGAAACACTTGCATTGTATATATTTTGATTTGAATTTGCCTGCGTACGTAAAGTTTTAGCTCGGTTACAGACACAAACTGAACAAAATCCTTTCAGGCGTGTATAACTGGAAATAACTAGAAATATAACTAGAACGGCGCGCCGCTGGCCCTTCGATTGTGTGTCTTTTATCTATCTTATTTTATTTATAGATATATAGACCTTTTCTTTAACGGCGCCGCCATCTTGAGAATTGCGGCGCCGACGACGCCGTCTAGCGGTTTAGAAAAAGAAATACCGGCTAGTTCTGGCAGCACAGCTATCTGGGTAGGCAACGGTGTGGGTATGGGGGGAACTTGGCTAGACTTGGCTATGGTGAGCTGCAATAACTTGGTCGGAGCTTGTCCGGTTGAATCCAGCTGGCTACTCACCTTGCCTCCTCGAGAGAACGACGACGAAGACGGTGGGGTGCTTTCATTGAGTTTCCACAGCGAAGTATATACGGGCAGTTTAATGTAGTCTATGCAGGTAAGCTCTCGGCATTTGATAGCTCCATCTTGAGTGGTGGCATGTAGACTTTTTCATACCTTTCACATACCATGGGGCTTGCAGTGATAACCTAATTGAACCACCTGCACCGGGAATTAAAATCGGTCCTCTTGCCGTAGACGAAGTGGTCGTGAGCTTAGACGTGACGTTGAGTCTGATACGAATCTCTCGCGATTCAAGCTCGCAATCGACTGACTTCATAAATAAGGATTCTTGGGGAAAATGCGAAGCTCGAAAACATTGCAGCCACACTCGCGCTGCAGCTTCTTGCGCTCATGGCACACTTTCTGCTATTGTTCTTATGCTTTTTAAAATTATTTATTAATCTGACGACCACGCAGTGGTAGCCAGACAACCGTAGATTGTCGGAAATTGCAGCACGGTAAAAGGGAGCACTCGGAACTACCTCATGCACGACGTCCGTTTTTAAGCGTTTTCGCCCATACCCTTGGCGGTTGCATACCCTGTGTCAGCGGGCAATCCAAAACGTCAGTTACTGGCTGGTTTGAGGTTATGCGAAAAAGGTCTATACGCGCATGAATAAAGAACACAACGACGACGACGTTGAGCGGATGACACACCGGGCGATTGCGGTGCCTCAATCTGAGCCGGTCCCTCGGAAGCGGCAGCTTCTACTTTGACTGGGCCACCTCCTTGGATCCTGATGCTTAGACCCCAGTGGACCCCAGAGAGCAACAGCGCCATCATGTTCCTGGGGCTCCTTTATGTACCGATCGAACGGCGTGCCAGATCCCCATGGCTCGCTGCTGACCCGCCCAACCCACCTCCACGAAATCTGGACTTCTGCGAATCGGGCTGCCATCCTTCCCAATACCAACAGTCCATGTCGTCGTCATCATGCATGTATATACTCATCAGATTATCATGTTCACTAGACGCGGCACCGCGGGCCTCCATGGTACGGGCTGCTGCCTTTCCTCGGTGCCGCGGCCCTCTAGAGGCAAATAAATAAAGACTAAAAACTAAGGACTAAAAACAAAATGCTTTGCTGACCAACAGCCGGTAGCACCTTAAAAGAAAGAACAATAGTGTTTTCTCCTTTAGAGGATACAAATTCCAAAACTACACCTTACTACTGGGTGATTCAAGGAGAGGCCAGGCGTTTTAAATCGACCGCAAAATTCGGTTTCTTAGCCTATCGCGCTACGACTTTGTGCAGCGTTGCCCACAGATGGTGCATTTTTTTTTTCGTAAAATTTGCAAAGAGCGAACTTTCCTGAGGAAAAAGTAAAGAAAGAAAAAACGCAGCGACGCCACCGGTCTTCAAACAACACGGCGCCGTTTCGCACGGGAGACAAGAGATGGCGCAACGAACGCCGCCAACGAACGAGCATCGGCGCCGAGAGCCGGCGTCTTTAGCAGACGATCTTTTCGACTCAAAAGCGGCGCGCGTTCCGCAGGCGGCGATAACTCGGGAATACGCTTTATCGTGTTTCTGCTTACCGTGGTCACGAACACACAGATATGTTCATTGGAGTATTCATGCGTTTTTTTCGTTCGTGTGAGCGGCAACTGCATTTTCCTTTTTTTAGGTGGAGCGGAGATAGAGACACGGGAGGAGGCTTCACGGAAGTGATGCATCCGAATGCATATGTGGTTGGCCCTAATGAAGGCCGTGTAGCACAGCTCAGTCTTTGAGACGCGTGTCAATAAAAACAAACACAAAAAAAGATGAGAGGCTTCAAAACAAACCAAACGCCCCCCCCCCCCCCCCCCCATTAAAAAAAAACAACAACAACAACTGGGCAGCACGTTTAGCGAAGCTCGACGTGCCCTCTACGCAGGTCGACGCAACAACGCAGCCGGCGGAGGAACTCCTGAAAGGCTGGGCCCCGCATCCTGTCAGATATAACAGGAAGGCCCTCTGAATCCTTCAGGCCTTCAGGTCGGCGATGGTGGCGATGAGGCCGACGTACACCTTGGACTTAATAAAGCCCAAACGAAAAAATCGCAGATCGTCAGATCCGGGGAGCGTGGTGGCCACGGCATGGCGGAGGATGCCCTGCCCATCCACCGGCCTGGAAACGTTCTATCCAGCCAGGCGCGCACCGTGGACGCATAGTGCGGAGCCGCCCCATCCTGCTGAAATATGCAGTTTTCTTTCTGCATGTGCAGCTGCTCCAGTTTGGGAAGGAACTCTTCCTGCAGCACTTGAAGATCAGACTCGCCGGTCACTGAGCTATAAAAAAAAAAAAAAAAAAAAAATGGCCCGACGATTTCTTTCCTTCAAATCCCGCACCATACTGTAGTTTTTGGCGTGTAGGCAGCTTCCTCCTGGTGCCAGTGGGGGTTTTCCTCACTCCAATATCGGAAATTCTGCCTTTTCACATGACCATCGAGGTGGAAAATTGCCTCGTCGCTGAACATCTGAAACTGGAGATGGCTTGGGTCAGCTGCAATTCGGGTCAGCTCATCTTGACAAAATGCGAGGCGCTTCGCCTTCTCATTTTCTGAAAGCTCTTGCAGGATCTGCATCTTGTACGCAAACTAGCGGTTCTTCTTCAAGACCCGGTGAACGTAGGGTTGAGAAACGTCGAAAAGCCTGGCCCCCCATCGCGTTGACAGGTGCGGGTCCGCAGCAAACGCACCGAGGATCGCATTCTTTAAGAACACCTGCTGCTGTGAGGGCGACAGACTGGTCCGTTCCTTGTCGCGGACGTCTCCGTTCTCTTCGAAGCGCCTCACCCAGCGCAGGATGGCAGGCGAGCTCGGAGGCCGTCGCCTGAACTCCGTTCGGAAGCGTCGGCGGACTTCTTTCGTCCTATGGCACTCCCCGTACCAAAGTACGACCTTAGCTCGTTCGCTGGGAGTTAAACGCACAATACCGACGTCAAACGTAAGAAAACAGCGCGGATAACAGTCGCAGAACCAAAGACAGACGCGGTAGTAAAGACGAACTGCAAAGCAGACGACATCAGTACCCCGAAAAAAAAAAAAAAACAGTCAAAATAACCCGACAAACCATTTTTTTTAATCGATTATGTGTCCATTCAATGTGTTTTATTAGTAAGGATGATAAAATAATGCATTGCCAACTGACATCAGAAAAGCTCGCGCCGCTTTTGAGTCGAAAAGATCGTCTGCTAAAGGCGCCGGCTCTCGGCGCTGTATGCTCGCTCGTTGGCGGCAGTTGGCGTCACGACCGCTAGCGCCATCTCTTGTCTCCCGTGCGAAACGGCGCCGTGTTTTTTGAAGACCGGTGGCGTCGCTGTGTTTCCATAGGAGCTAGAGTTCCTGTATAGACTCCCTACGGGAGCCAGAGTTGCGCGTTCGTGCATGGCATGTGGATCCAGCTCCTCACGTTACTGAATTCGGCGAATAGCAGTGCCGCGCGTTCGAGGCGCGCGGCGCGCTCAAAAGCCGGGGAACGTACGCCGGGGCGCGTGCAACGTCTACTTTGCTGCACGACACTTGATCCGGCTCCTCACGTGATCGGATCTCGGCGAATAGCTTCGAGGGCGGCACGCGGCACGCGGAATCAAACGCGCAACTCTGGCTCCCGCAGGGAGCCTATAGACCTTTCCAAAAAAGAGCGTGCGGCCGGTGCCATTTTGAGTGTTCGTGCGTATGGCGCGTGCTTTGGTCGCTTTCCGAAGCGACGAACACGCACGTGCCGGACTGTGAAGATCGCACACTGGACTGTGATTTTGTAAACATTGGAAAGGTCTATAGACCTTTCCAATGTTTACAAAATCACAGTCCAGCGTGCGATCTTCACAGCCCAGCACGTGCGTGTTCGTCGCTTCGGAAAGCGAGCAAAGCACGCGCCATACGCACAAACACTAAAAATGGCACCGGCCACACGCTCCTTTTTGGAAAGGTCTATACAGGAACTCTAATAGGAGCTAAGCCTTTTTCTTTCTTTACTTTTTCCTCAGGTAAGTTCTCTCATTGCAAATTTTACAAAAAAAAAA
The DNA here is from genome assembly GCA_013358835.2 of Ixodes persulcatus. Lineage (NCBI taxonomy): Eukaryota > Metazoa > Arthropoda > Arachnida > Ixodida > Ixodidae > Ixodes > Ixodes persulcatus. The sequence goes on from JABSTQ010000454.1 coordinate 12,519, forward strand.
AATGCACCATCTGTGGGCAACGCTGCACAAAATCGTAGCGCGATAGGTTAAGGGGGATTCAACCGCTATTTATTTGTACCCTTTTCCTCATAGATGGCGCAGAATTTTTCCGGAACAAACGAGTTCCATGGTCGCAGCTGTGCATGCAGGTCGGGCGCTCGGGGTGGTCTCGGGCCACGGGCTGTTCGCCGCCAACCTCGAGCTACATCTTCTTCGCTCTGCGTCCGCCGCTGGAGGAAGCGGCCAACAGGCGGCGCGAGATACGAGCCAGTACATACGTAGATTGCAGTGGCTTACAAAACGTAGAATAAGCTCTGATTTCCGAATGAATTCGAAGTTCCATCCACGTGCGAAATTATCGAAAGCACACGGTGCACGTTGCGGCCGTTTGGGCCACCCCAATTAACACGCACACGTTGTTTTGAAAAAAAAAAAAAAAAAAAAAAAAAAATTGAGCTTATTTAAAGCTAGAAAACAAAAAAGAAATAAAGTGGCAGTTTTGCACTTCCTATGTCGTATATCGGCGTGCTCTTCGTCTGAATACTGGTTTGCAAACCCGCTCTCAGGTTGTGTGGAGTAAAGCACATACATCCTGGGAAAAGTGGCGCCAATCATTTTTGTGGAAATGCTACAGACACGTGCCGCGCGCCACTTCTGGGAAGAACTAAATGAGCGGCGCTTAGAGTATCGGAACTCTGTTCCCCAACATTGTTGTGGGCGCCGGCATTTTGGTGCTTGTGCAGAGTAGACGCAACTGCCGATCGTCATGATTCAAAAGTGCGACTTCCTCAGCATTAGATTCGGTGTTAGGAAGCTCATATAACATTGCTTTGCTCTGTCGCGAACTGTTTAAGCATTTGTGGAGGACGGAAAAGCGTTTCCTGCGATTTCAGTTAATTCTTCAGATAACTGGCAACCATGATTTTAAGCCACAATATGAACAAGTGTAGTTACTCTGAAGCGTAGCTTATCTATTGGCACTATATATAGAAGAACATGGCGTCTGAAATCTAGCTCAGTGCTGCGCTGTTCCGCCATGATCTTCCCTAGTGCCACTAAATAAGCTACGCTTCAGGGTAACGACACTTGTCCATAGTGTGGCTTAAAATCATGGCTGCCAGTTATCAGAATATTTATCTGAAATCATAGGAAACGCTTTTACTTCCTCCACAAATGATTAAACGCTTCGCGACAGAGCAAAACAATATTACATGAGCTTCCTAACACCGAATCAAATGCCGAGGAAGTTGCACTTTTGAATCATGACGATCGGCAGTTGCGTCTGCTCTGTACAAGCACCAAGATGGCGGCGCCCACAGCAATATTGGGGAACAGAGTGCCGACCCTAAGCATCGCTCATTTAGTGGCGAGGTCCACACTTCTGCACGTCCAGAGGTGTGGACCTCGTCGAAGAGGTCCACACTTCTGCGCATCGAGTCAAAAGCAACAAGAAGCAACCGTTTCCCACCCGTAAACTGTACCAAGGAGTTCTCTGTCCAAGCAAGTGGCGCGGCTCTATCTACTCGTCCACAATCGCGCGCCAAGTGCACAGCAGCTGACACGATTGGCAACGGGTATGGCAAGAAAGGACACTTTCCGTCTGTCTGCCTGTCAGCGAAAAAGAACCACCCAAATACACAAAGCCATGTTGCACTCGAGTTATCCTCGTAAATTCCATAAGTTGAAGGCGCTGCCGGCAAGTGCAGACTAAATTCATTTGATAAAAATCACGCTTTTAAGTACCGCGAACCATCGTTGTGGAAACGCGCAAGACACGTGTGAGGAGCGGGTGCTCCACTGCCATTCGCTTCCAAGGGCCGCTCATTTCAGTACTGCGCCGACAACTGCAGACTAAATTCATTTGATAAAATTCACGCTTTCAAGTACCGCCAACCATCGTTGCGGAAACGCGCAAAACACGTGCGAGGAGCGGGTGCTCCGCTGCCATTTGCTTCCAAGGGCCGCTCATTTCAGTACTGCGCCGACAACTGCAGACTAAATTCATTTGATAAAATTCACGCTTTCAAGTACCGCCAACCATCGTTGCGGAAACGCGCAAAACACGTGCCAGGAGCGGGTGCTCTCCTGCCGTTCGCTTCCAAGGGCCGCTCATTTCAGTACTGCGCCGACAACTGCTTCCAAGAGCCGCTCGAGACACGGGCCTCGTGCACTGGCGCATTTGACGCCACTTGCAAGACAAACGCAAACACATCGAAAGGCTTGAGTCCAGACAGATAAAGAGGGATCGGTGGCCAAGTGCAATAAAGAAAAAAAAAAAGGATCGATGGCCGAGTGGGCTAGAGCACACCAGCTCGGAGCACGTGGAGCGAAAGCTCGCGCTGTATAACCCAGTGATCCTGGGTTCAATCCCCACCCCTGCCCGTTTCGATCTAGATGAGCATCGTACCGGCGTGCTGTAGTGTATTATTTCTATTGCGTGATGCACGTTAAAGACCCCAGGCTACCGGCTGTACTGCACTGGCTAAATTGATCACCTACAGCTGGGAGACAAGTCGCCCGTTGAGGCGGACTGTGTTCTAGGCTGTATAAACATACACACACCTCAATCCAACTCTTTCAAAATCATGGTTCCAGAGTTTCTGGTATGAAAACACATGTTCGCGTTCCATGGATTCACGAGCGGCCATGGCATGCTTTCAAGCGAGATCTCGTGAAAGCGCTCGTGGTGTGCACGCGCGTTCTCTACCCAAAAATCTCGAACCGGTGACTTCGTAAAAAGGTGGATTTGTTTCCAGACAGGTAAGGTAGCACCGCTTCGTTCCACCGTGACATAGTAAGATCACTGTTGAAAGAGGTGTTCGTAACAAACAATAGCATAGTGAACTCCCGAGGTTACTTATGAAGACACTAAAGTTATTTAGAGGTTCATTTGATTTTGCCTAAAAATTAGAAAGGTGAAGAGAAAAAAAAAAAAAGAAACGTACGTCTCACCTTAGGTAGAAACGTATTTTCTACCTCTTGATGGCCCGTTTGGTTTTCTTAGTAATCGGCGAAACGGGACGTTTTAAATTTACAAAAAAAAAAAATTGTTTTGGGCGCCAAAACGCAAACGTCAAAATTCAATTTGCATCTCAGAGTAAGCACCTGTTTGTTTGTTAAGAAAATATATTGTAATAGACCCTTTCGGAATTCAGACTGGCAACTTTGATCACTATCATCATCTGAAAAATGGAATATGTGCTATACTAATGGCGGCCATCTGTTTAGTGATGAAAGAAGAAGTTGAAGATGCTCCTAAGCAGATGATTCGATGCCTATACATTCTAGATGTTAGCGCGACGTAAGCAGGAATCGGATGCAAGAGCTGCGTAAGCGTTCATTCCTAACTCGGGCCCAGTCAATCTGTTAGCAGCACACACTCGGCTTCAAAGCCCCTTGATGTATAGAATTTTATCAAGGCGTCTATGTGGGCTGGCGCTTCGTTCTTACTGGTTGGATCTTTTTGCAATGGCCACTGAAAGAGATTTAAAAAGAACTGGTCAGTGACACGCGCATTCTCATTCACCGTTGACGTGGAAGGACGACGACGACGAGGAGGACCACCTAGATCGTTCGCTGTGAGCTCTGTATCGTTCCTTTTGATTTCTTTGTTTCTAACCTTTTGGCTAAGAATTAACCCTAGCGAACAAAAAGAGTAAATTCTAGCGATCAAAACGACACCAAATTTTCCTATATTCGATAAATTATAAGAATATAATTGGCATTTCAGTAAATCTGTTCACATTCCATTCTTTTGGATCAATCACACAGCTTCAAATGGAATTTTCTAAGTTAAAATAGCCTAACCCACGAACTCATATGTACCATAATGATAATAACGATGTATAGTTTCGTGTAATATACATATCATCAGATCGTCTTGAGCTTCATAGCAGTAAATTAGGTATCTACAGGTATTCCATACTCGAACTGAGCACACCATCTTAATTGTGTACCTCGTAAAACAATTCGAAGATAAGCGCGCGCTGCACGCTCTGACGTTTCACTGTTTGAAGTACGCACCAGATATCTTGTTGCTCTAGGCAAGAAAAGCAGTCCGGCACGCACTGCCGGACTGCAAGCGCTTAGATTAGTTTCTTTTTTCTTTTTTTTTTCAAATTTGAGTTTGGTAAATCATCTAGACAGCGCGGCGCTTATCCCTTCGGGGATAACCCCCGCGTAATGAGTTCCTCCAGGGACGGGCCGAGTGAGGGGATTGATCCCGACCCTCCTGATACATCTTTTTCCGATGACGTATGTGCAATTCAGACCAGTCTAATCCAATTGGTTTCAGACGAAAAAAGCCGCATAAACAAAGACATTGGTGCCCAAATCATGCAACTTTTTGCCAAAATGACATGCCTTACAACTAAACAAGAAATTCAATTGGCCACCCTAAAAGCGCAACTGGCAGAAAAAGAAAAACAGCCAAGTTATGCAGACGTCACTCGAAACGTCTCGAGGGAGCCGCGTTCCACGACCGCTGCTAACACCAAGCAATCACCCGAAGAACGACCCGAGGAGAGCGTGCCCAGTGTCCGCTCGGGACATGCTCTTCTCATCTATCTGCGAAACCCAACAGGAAATACCTCACACGACATTAAGATCTTACTAAAGAAATACTTTGAACCCCAGAGCCTAGGCCTCGGTGAGGTCAGCATGAGAGAAATTCGTAATGGCATAGCCGTTCAATCCGCATCCCAAGAAGGACTACAAAATCTTGCAGATGCAATCGAATCTCATCCAAACACTAAAGATATATTCGTTCTAAAGAAACCGACTATGCGGAAACCACAATTTAAAGTTCAAGGAGTGGACCCTGACGTCCACCCAGCGGAATTTTTAACCACATTACGGACGCAAAACCCTGACGTACCTATTGAAGCGAACGAATTTGTACTTCGCACTTCCTTCAAAGAACGATCTGGAAACGTGACACACATATTCGAAGTGACAACCTCTGGCTATAAAAAACTACAAGGAAAAAGAAAGCTGAACCTGGGCTGGACATCATGCCCAATAAGTGAAAACTTCTACATTCCCAAATGCCAAAAGTGCTGCACATATGGACATGTTAAAAAATACTGTTCTTCCGAAACGGAATTCTGTCCATTGTGTGCTGGTGGCCACTCCTCCGGAGAGTGCCGTATCACGGATGATGGGCAGAAGCGATGCAAAGCATGCGTGTCGCGCCGGGTGGAGGCACGGCACGCATTCGGAAGCGCCCAATGCGGGACCTATGCGTTCCACGTGGCGCGCCTCAGGGGGCGCATAGAGTACCCCAGGTAGGCCCATCTTCCGTGATGGGAGCTTACCAATGTACATATCTGTATATAAATGGGATCCTTTTGAGTTGGAGTATGTTGGCTGGGTTTGGCTGGAGTGTTTGTTTGGGGAATCTCTCGCGTGAAATGATCGCCCTTAGTAGCGAACATGGTATTCTCAATCGAATAAGCTGAAGCGTATAGAAATAATACAAATAAATTTGGGAAGATCAAAGGCCGCTTCAGCCCAACTTGAAGAAACTAACAATGTAATAGATTCAAACTTTGTGTTTATACAAGAACCTTATATTGTTCAAAATAAAATAATTGGTATCCCTCTAAGAAATACAATTATAGCTTCTCCAAATAAACCTAAATGTGCGATAATAATCAGAGATAAAGCTTGCTCAGTTTTCACATTACTAGTTCAACCTGATATAGTTGCCATACAATGTAGCTATCAAGAAATCGACATTATATTAGTATGCGTATATATTTCTCCAACTTCGGATTTTGATATAGCCTTGACAACCCTAAATAATTTCCTTATTAGTCAACAAAATAAATATCTAATAATAGGAGGAGACTTCAATGCCAAACATGAAATATGGGGCGGACTAATTATAGATGAACGTGGAGAAAAATTAATTGAACTACTAATTCTACATAACTTATTTATCATTAATGAAAAAAATTCAACACCAACTTTTTCCTCTGCAAACGGACAGAGCTGGATTGATATAACAGCAGTATCTGGGGGAATGATTTCTAAAGTGACACATTGGAACATCTTAGACACTGAATCATTAAGTGACCATCGATATATATCTTTTGGTCTCTTTGATGCAATAAAACATAAAACACGTAAACTTACAATGGCAGGAGAAGCCAGACTGCGAGATATAATTAAAAATGATGAATGGTTAAATAATACCGTATTTATTAATTTTTCACCCTTACAAATAGAAAACACACTTAACATATTTTACACACACTTTTCTAAGTGGGTTAAGAAATGTGAACGAAATGTTAAAAATAAAGGACAAGTAACACCTTGGTGGTCTGAGGAACTCCGAGTTACAAGATTACGAGTAAATGCACATAGAAGACGCTATCAGAGATGTTATAATTCGGAAATAAGACTAGTCTATAAAAGACAATATTATGATTTCAAAAATATATATAAAGATATAATTCTATCGGCAAAAATTAACTCTTGGCGTAATTTTTGTTTTGAAACCACCAAAAAATCACTGTTTAGTGTTCCATATAAACTAGCCTTTAATAAAATTAAATCACCGGTCATAATTCCTCCAATAAAAAAACCAGATCAATCTTGTACTACATCACATTATAATTCGATAGAATATATATTGGAAACTTTATTCAAACAAGATGATATGTCATCCGACTCAGTATTACTCACTAATATAAGAAATACTATGAATAGCCCTGCACTTGGTCCAATAGATAATTATTTCACTAATCAAGAAGTTAACACTATTATAACATCACTGCGTTCAAGAACTGCTCCTGGTTTGGATAATTTAACTGTACCACTTATAAAACATTTGTGGACATACCAACAAGAATTCATACTATCCCTATTTAATTCATGCCTTAACACAGGTTATTTTCCTAAAATATGGAAAATAGGAAAAATTATACTAATTAACAAACCTGGCCGACCCCCGGACACGGTTAGCGCATATCGTCCCATATGCCTCAACTCTTTATTGGGGAAGGTGCTTGAAAGACTTTTATATGGCAGATTATATTTTTTCTTACATAAATCTAAATTATTACACCCAAATCAATTCGGATTTACACATAACAAATCTTCAACATTGGCTCTATATCATTTAACTCAGCGCCTACAAAATACAAAGAAACAGTCTAAAGTATCACTACTTATTTCTTTAGACTTCTCGGGAGCTTTTGACTCAGTATGCTACCCCTTTGTTTTAAATTTTTTACAATCACACAACTGCCCAAGTAATCTTTACTTACTAATCCAATCCTTCTTTAAAGATCGTCAAGTATGTTATGTCACAGCCGAATCCCAAGAAATATATAAATCTGTTTCTCTAGGATGTCCTCAAGGATCACCCCTCAGTCCTCTATTATGGAATATTTTGATTACCGACCTTCTTAGTTTTAATTTTCCATCCTACGTCCACATTCAAGCATTTGCAGATGATGTCATTTTAGTAATAAAAGGTATGTCACGTAGAGAACTTGAGTATCATTCTACAACAGTGCTTAATCTTATAGGAGATTGGGCTCGAGAAAGAAAACTATTGTTCAATTATTCAAAATGCTTTTGCTTATTAATTGCCCCCGGAGAACGATATAAGAAAAGATATCCTACCATTTTATTTAATCAACACAGCTTAAAATTTAAAAGTGAGCTAAAACTTCTAGGAGTTGTTTTTGATACACATCTTTCCTTTTTAAACCACGCCAATTACCTTAAATCTAAAGTACTTCAACACACAATTAATCTTAGTAGATTTTCTTCGATCCAATGGGGACTAAATTCTAACCAACTTCGTAAGATATATCTTAACTCTATCGAACGATACATTGTTTATGGGGCTCCAGTCTGGTGGAAAACGGAACGAAACTCTCATCTAATGAGGCGTATTTTATCAGTTCAACGTTTACCCTTACTTAAGATATGTAAGGCTTTTCATACCGCACCAAACGCTAGCTTACCAGTTCTATGCAACATTCTACCCATTAATATCACTCTGAATATAGAAGTTTTTATGTTTAAACTTTTCCAGCTTAAAGACGATGCACAATTTTATGAATGGCGAATTTCTCCCAATAATATTTATTACCCTATAAATCTATGGAATGTTCATCCTAGCTACAGATTTAGTATTACATTTAATCGATATGATCCTCAAAAATACCAAAACATATTTAATGCCATTCAATTATATTCGGATGGCTCTGTATGTCTCGAACAGGTTGGAGCGGCCTTTGTGATTTTGAAACCAAATGGGGGTATTATTAAAATTGGCAGATATTGTCTACCAAAGTATAATACCATCTTCGATGCGGAGGCAATCGCTATCTTAAAGGGTATTGAATACATAATGTCTGTAGAAGAAAGAAGAGACATTGACATTTTTACAGATAGCCTTTCAGTTCTCCAAGCCCTGTCTAACCCTATTAATACTGATTATATCATAACCATTTTAAAAACTCAGATAGCTCTTCTCGCACAAAAATGTAATATAACCTTTTATTTTGTACGTGGACATTCAGGAATATTAGGCAATGAATTAGCAGATCAATTTGCATCTTCGGCAAGACATCATGGTATCTTTATACCACTTAAACAGTCAAAGAAGTATATAAAAAAAGAATTATTGTCTAAAGCAAGAAACGTTTGGGAGAATACATGGAGAGATGTGGGAGTTAACAGTGAATTGTTTAAATGGATACCATCAGTATTCAAAATACCCAGATATTTTCCATCCAATTATTATCTTACCCAAATACTAACAGGTCATGGCCGTTTTCCCTTTTATTTTTTTCGTTTCAAAATAAAAATCATAAATACTGTTTCTGTGGTTCAGAATGCTCAAATATAGAACATTACTTTACATCATGTCCCGCCACAAACAAATATATTACAACTTTAAACATAAACACTTTTGATACAAACACAAGACAACAACTTGTTCAATCTATTGAAAAAATAGATATAATTTCTAAAATGATCCAGGACGTGAATTCATTAATAGAATAACTACTATTAAGGGTTTAAAACTACAATGCTCTCCTGCCTTGACGGGCGGATGGGGCGCAGGGTGGAGGCGCCAGCAGATATGGGAAGGGATAACGGAAGAAGAACAAAAGGCTAAAACCAGGAAAAAAAAAAGTTTTAATTTTTTATATATTTTTTATTTTTTTTTAATTTTTAATAAAAAAATAAAGTGCAAAGATACGACAAACAGAAAGGTGTACCAAAGGTAGAAACAAATGAAAAACAAAGGTCGATAGCAAACACGAGAGTTCTAAATGACAAATTACATTGCAGTATGAATGCTAATGTCTGTTGAACTCTGCTCAAACGACCCAATCAAAACCCATCTACCGATTCTAACACCTACAGTCCAACAAATTCACCGGCATAAATGGAAGACCAAACATTATAATGGATCACAAACTAAATCTGCATCCATGGTTTCCACAATTTCAAAATACAATGCATGTAAAGGAGGACCCACACAACTCTAGGAGGGCAAGGATAACCTCCACAGCCCTGGGCCTCTATTAGCGGATTAGGTCAGACAAATCGTCTTGTTATTTTTGATAGGGTGCCTTACGTGTTCTCTGGACCCTCTCGGCTGCAGGACGTGAAACCGATGTGACCTGTCCGTCGTCAAGGCTAGGAGAGAAAAAAAAAAAAGAAGGGGGGGGGGGTTAAAAGAGGGCAGGAAAAAAGCAAAACGAAAAGGGGGAAAAAAGAAGGAAGAAACGGAGGGGAAAAAAAAAGGAAATGTCACATTGAAAATTATATCTCTTACCACAACATCATAAGAACTTTCAGCATATACGAAGACATCTTTAAAACACATTTACAACGATTCATTGATTATCAAAAATTATTATGTATAATACAGGCAACTAGTTAATGATAGTCACAAGCCCACAAAGTATTAGTTTAAAATTAATACTTTAAATATGCAACACTAAAATTATAAATGTGTTCATTTATAATGTACAGCATATTACATGCAATTTTCTTTTTAAGAATGAATGATGTCTTGCCGAATAGAACGAAAACATAAAAATTAAATAAGAAAAAGGGAAAAGAAAAAAAAACTTAAAAAATGTAACTTACCCAATTTACTTAGATTCATTTGTCCATATGTGTAGACGGTATATCCGTAAAGAGAACGATATAAAAAGTCATTAATAGAAAGGAAAAAAAAAAATCATTCGCTTAGGTGAGCCGCGGAGTTCGGGCTACTGTCCCGCTGCCTTGCCTCGCTCCTGGTTTACGCAACAGAGCGTGCGAACGGGGGGTGGGGCTATGCTGGGCAACTCGCGGCGGCGGCGTCGGTGGCACGGGGTGCTGGGTGCATAGCGGAAAATAGATAGCACTAAAATTATGATCTTTCCTAGGCCCGTCTGTTTAAGAAAAAAAAAAAAAAAAAAGGGGGGGGGGGGGAGAGAGAGAGGAAAAAAAGGAAAAAAATTAGGAGCAAAAGAAAAAAAAAAAACATTTTGGATCAGTAATGTTGATTAAGCCTAAAGTACTAAAATAAAGGAACATTCGTTTTATAAGAAACCCAACAGTATATATTTGTTCTCTTATATGTTACAGTTAAAAGAAGAAGAAAAAACAAGCAGAAGAAGCCAGTAAAGGAACCTCGTCGTCGTCTGAACTAAGAAGCATTATCAAGAGGCACAAAACTAAATGGACATTATTTTAAGCTACATAATTATTACCCTAATGTTATACCCGATCAAAGCCTGCTGACAAAGCATAAGCCCGTTCCCGAACTAGTAGTTTCGCTGCCTCCCTGTTTTTCTTTGCTGATTGGCTTTTTAATAAAAATTTCGTTTTTGGTCATATAGGGGTGTTCGCGCCTGGGGGGTCCCGGGGATTTCTTTCCGGCGCGCGCGCGTCGCGGAGTGGGGGCGCGGGGCTTTTGCACATCGCGGAGCCTGGCGTTTTCGTCGCGGGGTGCGCGTGCCGGGGGGTGTCCCCGGGGTCTCTCCCTCGTGTGAGGGCCCCTTATCAGACCTTATTTATTTATTTTTAATTGGTTTAAACCTGTTATACCGTTTGGTGGTGCAGGTAGAGAGACAAATTTTATTTTTGTTTATTTTTGCTCTCACTTAGAAATTCACCAAATTCACCGTTGACTTGCGAAAGTGACGGTGCCTTATACAGTACTGCAGACCACAGGTTCATCGCCGCCATTAGTACGGTAAAAGTCAAACTGCCATTTGAGTCACGAGATGGCACTGAATTCCGGAAAGGGTCTATCAATTCATGCTTCTTTTTTGTTTTTCATATCCACTAGCCACCAAACAAGGACTACAGAGAATGAAAATATCTGAAATAATGTTTCATAAAATAAATGTTGTTCGGAATAAGTATTTTAGCCTTCTTTGCAACTCATTCAACTATTTTTTTTTATTTCCAAATACATATTAGTAGGGTGCCTTCATGTGCGCTTTGCTTAGGGTGGAGACATCTGGCCAATTTGTCCCACACTTTTATTTTTCTTTTTTTTTTGTTCAGAAGCGCGTGAAAGAGCGTGTCCCGGCAGGGGTTTGTGGCGCTTACTGTGCTATGGCGACATTTTGTTTTCATCGATTTATTTGTATTTTACCCGTGAGCGCGTGCTCTCGGCATCGGGTACTACAAAGGGTGGCATCACCCTAAGCAGAAGGACAGTGAGGCACCCTACATATAGGATATCTTAGGGTGCCTTCATGTGGGCTTTGCTTAGGGTGGTGGCATCTCGCCATTTTGTCCCACGCGTTTATTTTTATTTTTTGTTCAGAAGCGCGTGAAAGAGCGTGTCCCTGCATGCGTTTGTGGCGCTGACTGCTCCATGGCGACATTTTGTTTTCGTCGATTTTTTTGTATTTTCCCCATGAGCGCGTGCTGTCGGCAACGGGTACTACAAAGGGTGTCATCACACCTAAAAAAAATTACACCATCTTCCCGAGGGGAACCATGGGGTGATGCGGAGCATCGTGTTGGTTCCGAGGAAAGAGTCAGTTGCGTGCTGACGTCGAGAGATGGCGCCACCGACTGCCCTAGCGTTACCCCCTACGCGAGCCTTCGTCGCGGCTCGCGGCAGAGAAACTTGGAACGCTCGCCGTTTATTTTATTTTTTTCACACTTGAAGGAGAGGAGACAAGAGGAGGAGAGTTGCGCGTGCGCGCGCGGTGTGAGGAGAAGCCAACGCACGCGCAGTGCACGCAGCTGGTAGAGAGAGAGAGCGGAGAGAGTAACGCGCAGCTGTTGGAGAGAGGGAAGGAGGAGAGTTGCGCGTGCGTAGTTCGAGTGCCGACTACATCGCGGACGCGGGACATAGACCCGAGCAAGAGATGCTCCGCATCTAAAAGAAGGACATTGAGGCACCCTAGGATATCTCCAGAGCCGTTTATTGAGAGAGTTTGGCCATACATTGGTTTGAATAGGCGAGCATCTCGGGCCAACCACAGGCCGCGAAACAGCCCCTAGCGGTGGTCGCGTGCTCTAAATTTGTGCCACGACTATACTTCGTTTCACCTTATGTGCGAGCGAAGGCAAAACTGGAAGCGCGAGCGCGGAAGCTCCGTGCGTTCAGGCGTTGCTCGAGCGCGCGAGCTGGGGAGAAATGCAAAAAGCGCTGGTCTCGCGCTTCTAGCTTTGGCTTCGCTCGCAGGTAAAGTGAAACGAAGTATAATTTGAGCCGTGCCGAGCGGAACTCCGCGTCTCAAGACGCTCGCGCACCCCACCCTTCGCACTGCTTTCTTTCAGCCAGTCTCAGGACGCTGTTCTAGCAGTGCAGACAAAGGCATGGGCACGAGCGCGTGGCTTTGGAAAGTGCCTCCTATGCACGAGGTCTCGTACAAACAATAGCGTTTCGCCGAGCTAGGCTCACGCGCCTGTGCCTTTGTCTTCACTGTCGACATTTGTGAGATGGAGTAGAGGTCTCCTGATTGGTCGACGCTGTGTCACAAATTTAGTTTACGCTCTAAGCGTGGGGGGAATATTCGGCGCTGGCGGAGGCCTTTGCTCCGCCTATTGTCCAAACTCTCCTAATATACGGCTCTGGATATCTCTGCTCAATCCTGCACGATCTTAGGGTGCTTACGAGCCACGCTTGTAGCGTATGCAAGCGTTTGACCACGCGCGCTAACATAGCACACACAAAAAAATAGAATCAACAAAAGTATCGCCTTCACAGCCTTATCAAGCCTTTCGCTAGGAGTCTGCTGATGACTATACTCTGTTTCACCTTGTGTTGTACCGCAGGAAAGGCTACAAGCGCGAGCTCCTTGCTCTAAGGCACATCTCGGCGGCACAAGCTCTTGTGCACCAAGGGCAGCTGCCAACGCTATGAGCTCGCGCTTCTAGCCTTCGCTGCGGTACAACATAAGGTGAAACGGAGTATAGACGTTTGCAAGCATGGCGTCCCGGCTGGTGCCCCATCCGTGCAAGCACGTGCAGCATGCACGTGAAGATAGCCTTGGCAGGCCTGGGATTCCACGTGCTTGCTCACACGAGGAAGAGCATGGCGGCCGCCAGATGCCCTGTTTGCAATCGTGTATAGTTACACTTTTTTTGCAACGTTCAAAAAGTGCCGACCAACGGAACCATCAATTGTAATTCTGTTGTGTCTATGTTTATACAGCAGGAAGTTAGTCAGCTCTGAGGGCATCTGGTGTCTTCGTTGGAGATGAAAGACAGTGCAGTATACCACTGCTTGTCTGACATCTTAAGGTGCAACCCTACCCTTGGTTAGTGTGATTCTGAACCAACAGATGGCGGTGGAATCGCCTTCCAGGCCTGTACATCAATGCGACAAATCGTGTGTGGTGGCGCTTCGATAGAGTGGGATATTTTTCTATATCTTGAATTTGACATCCCTGGTCCCTTGCTTGTTTTTCTCTGCACGAGCTTTCTTTGGAACGCGCACGGCTGCGCCAGTTCTCGTGCAAGGGGGCCAGTTGCCTACGCTCCGATCTCACGTCTCCAGCAAATGTGGGCAGAACAAAAGGCGAAAATCGTCCTGAGCCAAACGGCGAGGCACATGCACAACAAAACCACCGACGCGTTGAAAAAGATAAATTCGCCTGTGCGCCGTTATCTGAGATTTCAGAGGCCAATTACACATATTTCAATGTGATCAGATTCATATTGTCACGAATGAAGGTGACGAGAGGACGAAAAGTGAACTGAAAAATAAAGGTTTAATCGGCGAACTTGTGCCAAACAGAATAAGTAAAGAGAAAGAGCGTCGAGGCAGCAGATATCAAGCGGCGATTCGGCAGCGTAACAGAGAGCGAGAGCGAGACTGACTCGACAAGGTCGCGGGCAGCTGCTTATCACAGTGCGTCACTATCTCGAGAGTTCGGCAAAGAAGGTTCGAGCGTCGCGCGCTCGGGGCGAGGATGAACTGGCACTTTCGAGAACAAGAAAGCAGTGCAAAAGTTACATCTGGTGCAAGAATGAACGCGAATCTTCTAGAAGTTCGTGACCGAGCGTTGCTTTCTCGGCTCTACGGGTGGCAATATGACGGGCCGGCCCTTTTGTCGTGCATGTGTTTGGCTCTTTGTGGATTTCCAGGAAAACGTGATGACGTGATAGACTTAGGTTTCCGAAATTCTACCTTGAGAAATTAACTACCTAAAAAATCAAAACAAATGAACTATTTTTTGGGCGGTCAGGTGTCTCATTTAGGTAGCTGGGTGTTGATTTTGACCAAAACCATGAAACAGGAAAACACAAAAAATGACACTCAGGTTTAGATGTCGAGTTTGGTGAATCCAAAGTAGGACTGGTGCGCAGTCATAATAAAAAATGCCGAGGTAAACAATTAACTCACAGCAGTAAATGATAAGAATTAATTTTAATACGAATTCAGTGATAAATGCAATGAATGGCCAGGCAAAGATTCTGGGCCTGTGGATAGCTTTTGCACATAGTTTAGACAATGTACAGAGTGTCACAAAAATATTGCAGTTTTTTTTTTTTTTTTACCGCAAGAATAAACTAGGCATAGCCGAACGCTCATTCTCCGCCCAAACGTAGCGCTAGAGGTCACAACCAGATGCCAAAATTTCAGCCCAATTCGATACCTTATTCGAAATTTATAAGTGATTTTCTCAAAAAGTTCAATGGGAAAATGGCGGCCGCCAGAGTCTTCAATACATGGGGCTCTATGGCACCAGAAACCGAAAACAGGCAAAAATGGGCTCCATGTTCCCATTGAAATTTTCAGGAAACCACTTATAACTTTTGAATAAGGTGTCCGTTCGGGATGAAACTTTGACATCTGGGTGACCCAGCGCTACCTTTAAGCGGAGAATGAGCGTTAGGCGATGCGTAGTTTATTTTTGCGGTAAAAAAAAGAACCCTGTAAATTATTTTGTGACATCCTGTACCAGTTTTAATTTGGTGATTTATGCGCGCAAGTAGTGGTGTGCATAAATGAAAAAGATGCAAACGGGTAGTGTTTGACGTTGCATAAAATATAGTGTAAGCACGCACATGGTACGCTGATTAAGAATGAAACAGCCCTACATTTTACACTAGCGTTGAGCGTATCGAAAGTTGAGGGTGCATCAAAAGCTAAAGCTTGTACACATATATACTGCCTAGGCCGTTATGTTTGAATGCTGATAGTGCTTTATTATCCTCAGATTTGGTGTAAGTTGTCTCCTGATTGCTTACAACAGAAAGAAGGAAACATTCTAACTCTGGGTTGATAGAAAAACTCCACCTGTCAATCATCTCGGCGCCGATTATGAGTATTCACTGCCTGCCAACGGTCGCGTGCTTAGAACGAGATTTTCCCACGTGATTTCATAACATCGCAATTGTTCTTGACAAACAACAATGTTTACTCAGGCAAGCGGTCACATGTGAAACTTATTGTATGGATTGTGGCACACGTGGCAAGTTGCATAGGTTTTTTTTACAATCCGCGAAATAGAATTCTCCCGGGTTACCTTGGTCTCTAATGCATGTAGCACACAAAAGAGCACGAAATGAATCGCAGTGGGAAATGAAAAAAATAATGATAAACCAGTGTGTAATCACGCGAATTCTGAGGGCATTGCACATATACAGAAGGTAAGCTTTTTTTTTTTCCACTAAATACATTACCAGTAAAGTATTTGGTTTTGTCGTGCGAGCGAAGCGGATTATACCAGTGCGAGCATACTGCCCTGAACTACACTTCCAGTGAACAAGCGCACCATCAAAAGCATCGAGCTCGCTTTTATAGCTTTTGGTGCGCTCAAACCTTTGAAAACACAATTATAATTAATTCTAGTATTTCAATTATTTTTATTAAGTGCGCTTTTGTCTTTTGCGTTCACGTGCCATTTTCTTAGTTATATAATATTTTTCCAGAAGTACGACATCTATAGTCTGTTTCATCACAAGTGAGAGCCGCATAATCAAAGATGTAGACAAAAAAAAAAGAACGCGAACATGCATTAAAATGCAATGTAACGGCGCTTTCAAAATTAGTCGTTAGTTTTTAAGACAGCAGCAGTTTCGTAGGGCGACATTGTTACCCGTTGAAGATTATAAAAAAGTGCAGTACAACTGTTAGCTCGGGATCTTTAACGTGCATTCCGCAGTATATGTGGTACACGATCGCACGACGGTTGGATGCAGATGGGCGACTGAACCCAGGGTCCCTGCTAAAGACCCTTGATAAAGGCGTTTCTTACAAGTACCGCCAACCATTGAAGTGGAAACGCGCAAGACACGAGCCACGAGCGGGTGCTCCGCCGCCATTCGCTTTCAAAGGCCAGTCATTTTAGCGCTGGGCCGCCATTTGCCTCCAAGGGCCGCACGAGAGACGGGCCTCGTGCACTGGCACATTTGGGGTTACTTGAAAGACCAACGCAAACTCATCGAGGAGATTTAGCCCCTACAGGTTCTGCAGCGCGAGCTCCGTGCTTTGAACGGAGCTCGCGCTGCAGCCTTTCTCCACGTGCTCTGATCTGTGGTGCCACAACACACTGGGCCAACGATCCCCCACCGCACTTGGTTTAGCCTGTGAGCTAAATGAGCTACACTTAGAGTATCGATAGATCCCCCCCGATAGTGTTGTGGGCGCCGCCATCTTGGTGGTTAGTAACAAATCAAATGCAACTGCCGATCGTCATGATTCAAAAGTGCGGTGTGATGAGGAAGCTCACGTAATATTGCTTTGCTTTGTCGCGAACTGTTTAAACATTTGTGGAGGACGGAAAAGCGTTTCCTGTGATTTCAGATAAAGCTTCAGGTAACTGACGACCATCATTTTAAACACCAAGATGTGTATGAAGCGTAGCTTATTTAGTGCCTCTAGTTTAGCCCGACCGCATAAGCACGGAAAGAGAACGAACAGCTTAACCTCGTTCTCTTGGCGCTGCTTCAGAGGCTTCATCAGCCCGTAGCGTTGGCTGCGCTGCGAACTAAAGTAAAGCAAAGCAAATATTCAGATCTCAGGGTTTCACAAGTCAAACCAACAAAAATCACTTAACAGGCCCCAATAAAATAAAAAAAATAATTGCGGGTTTACTTTGACTAAACTAACTGGAGATCATTTGACGTGCAACCGAAATCTCAGATTGGCCTCCGTCGGATTGCGGGCACCTCGGCCGATATTTAAACCCGACAAATATGGATTCATGGGCCAGCGCGTTGGCTGAGAGACACTGAGACGACTTAATGTTTTGTGTTTTGTTTTAATATCATTGCCACTTAAGAGCCACCGAGGTGGTTTTTGAAACAAAATATAGTCAAACCATTCCGACAAGCATAGTTTGATTGCGAAAATGATTTTTGCAAGTGATAAAAACATTAATATGTTTTCGCATACGTGGCGGAATCTGAAATGGCAGAATGCATTTCATGGCGCCCATTTCATTTGGATCGCGTCGGGCATGTGTACCGACGCACAGTAGAACGCGCGCAAAAGTAGCGGTGGTGCACCCGCAGCCTCGCGCTTGTTGTTCTGACATCTCTGGCTCGCTCACTGCAGGCATCCAGGCATCTGACACCCTGACATCTGGCGCTTTTTTTGTCTTTCACGTGGCGTAACAAGCGGAACACGACGGAAAATGCACATCAAGCTGTTCTTGAACATGTGTCGCCATCTGTATTTTATATTAAGAAACTACAACTCGCCGTAACTGAATGGGAACAGTTTGAGGTCTTATAACATTCTTAACGTGTAATATATCAATATGGAAGTTCTGGAAATGTAATATCGAAGGATGCTTCATAATTTAATGTCTCGTTATTTTGATTAGTTGACGTGATTCCGTTTTTATAGCGCCATAAAATAATACCATTTTAAGCTTTATTTTTATTTTAAAATATATATTATCTGTACAGTGTGTTGCTTAGTTTTTCAATTTATTACATCCAACCGAACGCTCACGTAAAATATCGTGGACGATGGGACGCTACAACTCGAGAAATAATTTTTTCAATATTAGAGACTGTGGTCTATTAAAAGCTGAATAATTAACTAACTGAAAATAACCGTAATATCGAGACATTAAAGTATTGTTGAAAAGCAGCTCTTTATTTTGACATTTACTTTATAATTGTAAGATACATAGAAAGAAAGTTATAAGCCGTCAAAAAAGCACCAAAACGTCATGCACGGTGGGGTTGCACCTTAAGGGGGATTCAACCGCTCGTCACTCAATGGGCAAATTTCGTTACAGAAACCTGAGTTTCAGGAATGCACGAGAGTATTCAATCTTTTGGAGGTTACTTATGAAGACGTAATAAAGGTTGTACGGCCCTTGGAGTTTTTCGTTAGAGCGCTGGAGATTTTGAATAAAATCCAGAAATATGACCGTTTTGACTGTTTTTAGCGCGTTTTAAGGCATTTTTCAAAACTCAATTATTTAGAAGACAAATGAGACAAAACGCTTGGCCGTACGTACTAGGGGTGCCTCTAATCTTAATTTTAAGACCACGACGAGAAAACAAAATAGTGTGGTATTTGCGTATTGGTGTAAATAAAATTACCCTGTTAATTTTATTTCCAACTTGTTAAAAGAGATGGCGACACTATTTCTAAATGCCTCAAACCGGAGATTTTCTTGCTGTTGCTGTTGTTATTTTTCTCTCGAGCTCGAATTCGACCGCGATGTCTCGTTGCTCGTGGATCGGTAGCACGTGTAGCGAAAGCTCGCGCTGTAAAGCTCACTGATCGTGGATTCAATCCACCGCCTCTGTCCGTTTCAATCTGGATGAGAATCGTTCCGGCGTGCTGTCATGTATCGCTATTGCGTGATGCACGTTAAAGTCGGCAGACAAGCAGCGGTATACTGCACTGTCTTTTATCTCCAACGAAGACACCAGACACCCTCGGCGCTGACTAACATCCCGCTGTATAAATATAGACACAACAGAATTACAATTGATGGCTCCGCTGGTCGACACTTTTTGAACGTCGCAAAAAAGAATACCTAAAGTGCCTACTAGTGACCAACCCGAGATTCTGCAACTTTGTCGCGAAGCTGCCACACATATGCGGTCAACTTAGACCCCTCCTTCGTGATGCCTCATCTTACATTATCAGTGCCTCACATTTTATTGCAGTGTATTATTGTTATCACACCTTATACGGGCCTCTCCGGCAATCATTGTATGGGCTACGTGCCTCTCTGTGGCGCCTGCGCTTACGAGCACAAATAAATACCTACCTACCTACCTACCTACAAACGAATATCTTGGTTTTATATGTTACATCGGTGAGAGCGGTCGTGTTCCTTTAGGACACGGGGAAAATATTTATGCTTGCAAGTGTTGCCGAAACCAGATTCTGAAGAACAGTAAGAATTAATGCCATGCATAATAGGTTGTTTAAATTCCCATACACAGTTCCGTTTTAGTGCGTTTGACTGCGCTGTATCAAGAAATGGAAGCGAGTCACCTGCACATATATGCTTCGTATGAAGCGCGGAATTCAATTCAAAGAGTATCTTGGCACGTGACATACGAAGCAGGAATGTCCTGGTTATTCGCACGCTGGTACAACCTGGTACAGGTTGTATCAGCGTGTACCCCTCCATCTAAAACTCCCCCCCCCCCCCCCCCCCGGTGCGGGTATAACCCCCATTCCTTCCCCCACTTTTTTCTCTAGGGAGTCGGCCCTATCCGGCCCAGAGCTCGGTGACCAGCAGCGATTGGTTGAGCGAGCCCGCCGAACCTGGGTGGCCAACGGAGCCCTGGACTAGAGCACTGCACGGGCCCGGGCCAGCCCGAAAGCCCGAGCCCGGCCCGGCCCGCGGGCCGGGCTCAGGCCGGGTAGCACGTATTGTCTCGGGCCCGGGCCGGGCTCGGGCTTGAACAAAAAAGTTTTCGGGCCGCGCCGGCCCGGGCCGGGCCTCGGCAGGCAGTCTTTTGTCGTAAATTCTAAATTGTTGATAGCAAAAAGTTTGCTCATTAATCTTTTAGGTTCATTGAAAACAAGAAACGCGAAGTGAAAAGTCACTACAGTGTCGTTAGAAATAATAACAAAAAGGAGTCTTGCAGTTAGAAAGCCTCCAAGCGGATAAAAGAAAACACATGGACTCCACCAGCAGCGTAGGATAGAGCGCGCAAGAAAACGAGGGCACTCCGGTCGGAGGGCACGAAATGATTGTCGGTTTTCTTTGCTTTTCAAACTAAAAAAAGAAGAAAAAACGTGACCTCGACTTTTTACTTTCTGCGGGGCCCTTACTATGCCGCCAAAGATAAGCTAACGTACCCTAGATACCTTTTTTGTTCATGCAGCCGTTTGAAGATGCATTAGCGAGATTTTGATTCTCTTCTTTTCTTCTAGAATCTGTCCGGGTTTGAAATGACCAATAGAATCGACCTATGACCTGCCGTGTTACCAACCGTCCAATCAAAAATGGACGCCCGTGCCCGGTATAACTTTATCGGGCCCGGGCCGGGCCCGGGCCGTGTATCCACCGGGCCGGGTCGGGCCGGGCCTACAAATTAAAAATTCTGTCGGGTTCGGGCCGGGCCCGTCTCTCTACCGGGCCGGGTCGGGCCGGGCCTAGAAATTCCGGCCCGTGCAGTGCTCTACCCTGGACTAAGGGCACCGACCAGGGACCGCAATGTCCTTTCTCTTTTCAAATATTAGAGTTTAGGATGATGATGATGATGATGATGAGAGAGCGAGTTCCCGGTTGTACCGTCGCTCTGGGCAGCTGCGGGATCACTATGCTCATGCCCAAGTCCAATGAGAGTGACTAACAAAAGCAACACTCACCGACACGCCTCAAGCAAATGAATCACGCACGCGAGTGTATCTTTGGCAGGCTTACAATCGCTCGTGCTTACTTCAAAAGCACCGAAAAACAGCAAGCTTGTTAAAGATATCTTTCTTGTGCTTCATTTGTGTTCGCGTGTGTGTTTATACTGCCTGAAGTTAGTCTGCCTCAACTGGCGGCTTGTCTCTCAGCTGTAGACGAGCAGTATAGCCAGTGCAGTACAACCGCTAGCCTGGGGTCTTTAACGTGCACCATGGAGTAGTATACAAGTGTCAGCTCTTTGTGTTCGTTAGCACGTCAGCTGCAACAGTACTCGTGCAGCGGGAGCTCAAGCCAAAGGTACATACACGCTTGCGTTCGCAGCATTTCTGATTATCACTCAAAGTTTCAGATTCTCACGTTCAGCAATGTCGGTTGTTCTGCCATTGTGCGGTGGATCAGCCGACGTCCACCTAAGTCTAATATAGCCGAAACAAACAGAACTAACGTTGTGACCGCATGCGACATCTATATGAGGGAAATGCACTTGGCAGCAAAAAGCAAAAAAAAAAATACTATTGTTTTATTTTTTGTTGACAGCTTCTTTTTCAATTAAATAAATCCTAAAGGTGTCCACAACGTCAGCTCTTGTTTTGAAAATATTAGGCCCAGGTGGACGTCGTTCGTAGAGAAATTTCTTCTCTCGTTTTTAGCTTTTGATCCAGTTGACGTCCTCCTCTCAAATTTTCGCGCCCTATTCCATCTGCTGGCGTCCCATTTTCAGAGTTTAACCTTCCCGCGATGCGCAAGTTATCTACACGGGCCAAAAAACAAGATTTTCTTAAAAACATTACTATATTCTGTTTCACTTTATGATGTACCGCAGGAAAGGCTACAAACGCGACCTCCTTGCACTATGGCACACCTCGGCGGCACAAGCTCTCGTGCACCAAGGGCAGCTGCCAACGCTATGAGCTCGCGCTTCTACACTGTTATACTTCGTTTCGCCTTATGTGCGAGCGAAGGCAAAGCTGGAAGCGCGAGCACGAAAGCTCCGTGCCTTCAGGCTTTGCTCGAGCGCGCGAGCTGGGCAGAAACGCAAAAAGCGCTGGTCTCGCGCTTCTAGCTTTGGCTTCGCTCGGAGATAATGTGAAACGAAGTATAGAATACTTATTCTGAGCAACATTTATTTTATGAAATATTATTCTAGATATTTTCATTCTGTGTAGGCCTGCATGGTTTGGTGGCTAGTGGATATGAAGAAAAAACAAAAAGAGTGATTTTAATTATTTTGGACAATTACAATATATTTTCTCAACCAACAAACAGGCGCCTACTCTGAGGTGCAAACTGAATTTTGATGTTAGCGTTTTGGCGCCCGAAGCAATTTCTTTTTTTTTTTTGTTAATTTAACACTTTCCGGTTTGCGGATTGGTAAAAAACCAAACAGGTCATCAATAGGTAGAAAATACGTTTCTACCAAAAGTGAGGCTTACGTTTCTTTTTTTTCATTTTTTTTTTCAATTTCAGCTTTCTAATTTTCTG
>JABSTQ010000455.1:0-29759 GCA_013358835.2 Ixodes persulcatus
CCGCACTGTGATTGTACACTATATTAATATTAATAATAATAATAATAATATTTATTTGCATACAAAAATCTGATCCTGGGTGGCTTGCACGGCTGTGCAGAAAGGTTAAAACCTGTACGCGAGTGCGCCTGCCAGCCCGCCACCCAGGATTTGAAAAAAAAAACAACACGCACATGTACACATATTCCAAATTTGTACACAGGGCCGCAACCCAAAATGTTTTAAAAGAAAAATGAGGGTGAAATGTAGAGTTTAAGTTGACTCCCACATATACCTATAAGAACACACACAAACACACACTACACACACTACACTACACCACTGTTATGACGCCTGCTGCTGTAGGTGCTTTGAAAACAAGCGACACATCGACACAGATTCGGTACGGTCCTGGGGAAGCGGCGAACGTATCCTTAGCGGGGCCGAGATGAAGTCCTCGATGCCGGCTAAGATCGGCGAGGAAGTGTAGTGTTTAATACGCGCTCGAATAAGTTCAGGCTGCCCCGACCTCTTGTTAATCCTTGGGATGGTCGCAAGGTACGTCCCTTTGAGCGAGCCGTCGAGGAGTCGGCAGGTAAGCCTCCCTGGCGACTCTCCTCCGATGAGCCAGGGAATGCCATTTGAGATTCTTAAGCCGACTGTCGTAGGGCAACGCAGGGTTGTGTTGGCGAGTAAAGTATGTCCGAGTAGCACGCCGCTGCACGCTTTCCAGGCTGTCAACCAAATTAGTTTGATGTGGGCACCACACCGCACTACAGTACTCGAGATGCGGAAGAACGAGCGCGGTGTATAGAACACGGAAGGTGGTAGGACCGCAAAACTCGTGTCACGAATCCCAAAAGACGTTGGGCATTGGCAACAGCATTGGCAACGTGCAGAGAGAATGTTAAGTCAGGGGTGAACGTCACACCCAGAATTGGTAATGATGTGACCGATGTAAGAGGTATTGCATACACGGTGTACAAAGGGGCTCCTGAGCTGCGGCAGTGACTGACCCGCATCCAAGTGTGCATGACTGCACACTTGGATGGGTTAAGAAGAAGGCAGTTTGAGTCGGACCACTGCTGCACTATAGACGGGTTCCGCTGAAGGTTGTCACAGAGAAGCGCTCTCGACCAATGAGAAATCTTTTCGCTGTCGACGAGGCAATTGTTTGGTGAGAACCTGTCACTTTCTTTCGGATAGTGTGATCGATATCGCGGCAAGGTGGGTGCTTGTCCCAGGCTCTCGTTTTAGCACCAGTGGGTGTAAAGTTACACACGGCCAGAAAACAAATCAGCATAACCAAACGAAGCACAGGACGACAATTGCATCCGTAAAATAGCTAATGTTACATATTTCAATTAGTTTTCGATCTAACTCTGCGCGGCACACAATTTGTAGCAGGTCTATTGTCCCTTTTTGGCTCTGTCCGCTGATGACTTGCCAGTCTGTTCCTCGTTTTGTTTCTGTCAGAGAATGATACCTAGTGGCAAACAAACTCATTATTCTTCCCTCATGTTAGCAGACGATGCGTCTGCTAGCAGTATTTTAGCTTCCTCAGTGCAAGCCAGCTGAGATCTCGATGACCAATATCGGGCTCCCGGTGAGATGAAATGGCAAACTGAGAATGATTTCATGGCCAGGAGCCAAACAAATAGTAAGATTGAGATTGTTTGAGGTTTAGTGGCGCAGCAGCATCCAAGGCTATAATGCGCCAACAACTATGACTATTGCAGGAAACCAGGGTTATAAAGTAGAAAGAGCTGGAGTAGCTTGTGTGTTATAAAAAACTATGAACATAAAAAAATCCCCACATGGGCATGATTCCAGGAAACAAGTTAAATTATAGCTGGTCTAGTAGTCTGATATCTCTAAGAAAATTAAAAACACACTTGTGCGGTATTCGCGGTTCGTCACCGAGTAAAATAACGAAATGTAATGGGGTATGCTCTTGGTAAATTCGTGCAAAATGTTTGTGACGTTCACGGTCATACATAGGGCATACAAGTAAAATGTGCAGGATGCTTAATGGTATATGACAGTGATCACACTCTGGAGCATCCTCCCCTCGCAAAAGGTGTCCATGCGTTAGACGTGTATGACCAATTCGGAGTCGACATAATACCACCTCATAAAATCGCTCGCGATGACGTGCACTCTCGCATTCCTGAATTAAAGGTTTTACTGCATGCAACTTATTATTCATTTCTTGGTTCCACTCCTCTTGCCACTTGCACTTTGTAGACTTTTTCAGGGCATGTCTATAATCTCTGTAGGGTATTCTGTGCAGATCCACTTGTCGATCCTTAGCAGTGCTCGCTGCACGGTCAGCATCCTCATTCCCAGGAATTCCAACATGGGAAGGTACCCAGCATAATATTATTTCTTTCTTTCTTTTTGATGCTGAAAATAGCCAGTTCCTTATTTCTAGAACATGTGGATTTTGAACATCCATCGTTGTGTCTAGAGCTCGTAAAGCACTAAGTGAGTCAGTGTAAACAATTGACTTACGGATCTTCTTTTTGAGAATGTGGTCTATGGCAAGGAGTAAGCCTTAAAGCTCTGCGGAAAAAATACAGGCACTATTGTTAATCCTCTTGACACACTTCACAGAAGGCCCTACCACTGAGCAGCTTACATAGGAATCAGTTTTGCTCCCATCAGTGTAAAAACTTGTGAAGTCTCGGTACTGGTCCTGGAGTTCGAAACATTCTTGTCTCAGAACTTCATTAGAGGTCTCTTTCTTGTTGTATTTCGTTAGTTTCAACTCACAGTGGATGGGCATGAGGTCCCAAGGAGCTACTGAGTTCAAGCGTTGCACAACTGGGGGTAGCACATCCAGCCCTACGGACTCAGCAGAAGAACGAATTCTCAAGGCGATAGTTGGAACAAATGGAGCTTATTTATAAAAGTCTGCTCATAGTGTACTTGTTCTATGCATTCCAGGGTCGGGTGACCAGGAACAGACCTAATTCGCAGAACGTACATGAAGCCTAGTTCAAACCTCCTTTTCTCCAGTGGGGGCTCATTCGCCTCTACATATAGGCTGAGTATTGGAGATGTGCCAAAAGCACCAGTGGAGAGTCTGAGCCCCTGATGATGAATAGGGTCCAGCATCTTGAGAACCGATGCCCGTGCGGAGCCGTACACAATACAGCCATAATCAAGTCTGGACCGTACGACTGAGCGGTAGATGCGCAATAAACAACACCGATCAGCCCCCAGGACACGTGCGACAAGACCTTGAGTATATTAAGTGATTTCACACATTTCATTTTGAGGCTCTTAACATGTGGAATGAATGTCATTTTAGAGTCAAATATGAGACCTAAAAACTTGTGTTCGTTCTTTACTGCAATAGGGACTTCATACATATTTAAGGAAGGCTCAAGTAAAATTCCGCGGCGACGAGAAAAGCACACACAAGCCGTTTTCTCGGGGGAGAACCTAAAACATTTTACATCCGCCCATTTGACCAAATTGTTGATCGCAAGTTGAAGTCGACGTTCACAGATGAACGGATTACACGATGAGACTGATATCTGTACATCATCAACATAAAGCGAGTACTGAACAAATGGGGGTATAATACGAGCAATTGAATTCATTTTTACGATAAAAAGTGTCACGCTAAGCACACCGCCCTGTGGGACTCCATTTTCTTGCGAGAATCCTTTAGAGAGAGTTGCCCCAAGCTTCACACAAAAAGTGCGATCCCGGAGGTAACTAAAGATGGCACCAATGTTGAACAAATCCTGCAATATGCCGTAGCGCCAAGTCGTATCAAATGCCTTTTCCAAGTCAAAAAAGACAGAGAAGCAATGCTGTCTATTTACAAAGGCCTCTCGCACAGTAGTTTTAAAGCGGAAAAGATGATCAACTGTCGATCGAGCTGAGCGAAAACCACACTGGTAACAGTCAAGTAGCTTGTTTCTTTCTAAATAAAATATAAGCCTTTTATTTATCATCCTTTTCTAGTGTCTTTGAAAAACAACTCGTGAGGGCCTAAAGCTAGATGTACAGGCAGGATCCTTTCCTAGCTTCAGCAGGGGAATTATGATAGCCACCTTCCAAGATGAGGGGAAGCAACCTTCAAGCCAAATGCGGTTGAACAAATATAAAACAAGCTCAAGAGTTGATGGATGGAGGTGCTGAAGCATTTTGTAATGAATGCCGTCTGGCCCAGGAGCCGTCTGTTTGGACGAATGAAGAACCAGCTGTAGTTCAAAAAGTGTAAATAGTGAATTATAGGGCTCCTGCAAGCCACCCGACAAAGGAACTGCCTTTTTCTCTGCCTGTAGCTTGTGTCTCTGAAATGACCGAGTATAATGTTGAGAACTTGAAACAAATTCGAAGTGCTCACCAAGGATATTCGCCTGTTCTTCTAGGCTGGCAGGGCATACTCCGTTTTTGTTCAGGAGTGGGACAGAAAATACACGGTAAGAGCTTTCAATTTTATGCACACGGTCCCAAACTTCCTTCGAGGATGCACTGCTATTAATTGAAGAAGCATACCCTCTAAAGCTTTGCCTCTTGGCTTGCCGTCGGATATACCTCGCTTGTGCTCTTTTTTTCCTAAAACCGATCAGTTTATTTGCTGTGGGATAACGCCTGAAAATACCCCATGCACGATTCTGTTCTTTCTTTGCCTGGCGGCAGTCTTTGTTCCACCATGGGTTTGGCCTTTTTGGAAGATGTGAGGATGTCATGGGAATGGCAAGCTTAGCGGCCTGCAAGATGTGCTGAGTAATGTGCTCGGCGACCTCGTCGATGGAAAGATCATCAAGGGATGAACATGCTACTAGTGAGGCTTCTGTAAAGATTGACCAGTCATCCTTTTCAAGCTTCCAACGAGGGGTGCGTGTTAAAAGACCAGCAGGAGAATGGCTGAACTCTAAAATGAGCGGAAAGTGGTCACTCCCATATGGATTTGGGATGACCTTCCATAAAACCAGGGGGTATAATGAAGGATGACAAAACAAAAGATCAATGGAAGTAAAACTACAAGTTGCTGAACTAAAATAAGTGGCTTCTTTTGTGTTTAGCAGACACAATCCCGTCGAAAGAAGAAACCGTTCAATGAGTGCCCCTCGAGCATCCCTTCTACCGCTTCCCCGCAAAGGATTGTGTCCATTAATATCACCTAAAATAATGTAAGGCACGGGAAGCTGGCTAATTAGATAATCTAGCTCTTCGTACTGCAGCTGATATCCCGGGAAGATGTACACTGAGCAGACGGTAATCACGCGGTCCAACAGCATGCGGACAGCCACAGCCTCGAGGGAGGTTTGCAAAGCCACTTCAGTGGACGGGACCATGCGTTGGACAGCCACTGCAACACCACCAGAAGCCACAGATGCGTTCAACCTATCTTTTCTGAACACTCTGAAGTGTCAAAGCACGTTTGAGTGACTTTCTTTAAGGTGCGTTTCCTGCAAACAAAAGGCAGCAGGGTGGTGTTCATTTAATAAAAAGGCGATGTTGTCATAATTGGAAAAAAGTCCACGGCAGTTTCATTGTAAAAAAAACATACATTATTAATGTTAGGCAGTTCGCTCTTTACCAGAAAGTCACTACATTTGTGTAATGGTAACTACAGCAAAACTAATCCAGTCACAGGAGGTAAATTTCATAAAATGTGAATATGGACAGGAATGATGATTTAATGAGTCTGCAAGAAGGCAGCTCCGACCAAACCTTTGGGGAAAAACAATTAAAAATAAAGCACCAGGCGAGGGAGTCACCAGTAGTCCTCTGGTTGGTTTATATGAAGCTACCAGCTCCGACATCCAAGGGCGTCGAGACTTTGGGCCGAGGCCACTGGCGAGGAAGTCGCCGTTACTCCTCTGTCTCGGCTTTACCCTAGGGGTAGGTGGAGCAATGGAAATGAACAAAATGTTTTGTTTCGTGAGGTCAATGTAGCAACTGAGGATGCAGGATTATGTTCCTGTTGAGAGAGCAAACAAGCCTTGTGGAAAATAACTGTCATTTTGGTGCAACAATTGTTTTTTTACCCTTGTGCTTGCCCTTGGGGACCTGCCACTCCACGTCGTCTGGGTCAGACGCAGGAGTGGATGATTCGGCACCCTCCTCCATTGATTCTGCCTCCTGGGCAGAGGCTGTTCTTGCCGGTTTAGGGAGGCTCTGGGCACGAGGTGGAAAACCCCGGCCCCGACCTCTACCAGCCGGAGGAGCAGAGGTACTGGGCAGGCAGTCGCCTAAGGCTACCTGCTCCTGCCCCTTGGGTGCTGGAGGAGTGGCACAAGAGTCGTGCCGCTCCTTGGATAAGGACGCTCCCTCCGAAGAATTCACTCGGGAGCGTGGCCCCCTCTCCTAGGAAGGAGACCGCGAAGCACTGACAGGTGCGGACACAGCCGACCCATCTTGGGTAGGAGAAACAGCCTGTGAGCCCTCTACATGAGAGGGGACAGGCTGCTGCCCCTTGGAAGAGGTACAACTCTCGCTGGAGGAGGATGTAGGCCTACCAGTCGAGAGTGAACGCCGAGGAAGCTGAAGCTTCAGCTGGGGTGTTGGGGACTGCAGTGGCTTCCTAGCATCCGGGAAGGACGTCTGGGTTGCCACTGCAACCTTCAGTGGTGGAGGTCCCCACTGCACCACCTGTGCGAAGCCGCCCTTGCGCAAAAACGCGAAGCGGCGACGCGCCTCTGGGTATGAGAGATTTTCTTTCACTTCAAGGGTGAGAATTTCCTTCTCATCTTTCCACGTCTTACACGATCTCGAGTTAGCGGGGTGGGGCTCTTTGCAGTTTACACAGAGTGCGTCGTTGGAGCACGAGTCGGCTGCATGGTCAGTTTTGCCGCACTTGGCACATGTCGCTTTGCCGCGGCAGTTCTGTGAGCCGTGTCCAAATCTTTGGCAGTTGAAACACCTTCTGGGGTTCAGGACGTAAAGACGAACTTTGCAGTAGAGGTATCCAGCTTTCACAGACTCGGGAAGTGTGGTGGACTCGAAGGTAAGCACGATGTGCCTCGTCTTCAGCTCTTTGCCGTCACGACGCAAGGAGATGCGCCTCGCAGCTACAACCCCCTGGTCAGAAAGGCCCTCCACTACTTCGCCATCAGACGCGTCCAGAAGGTTGTCCTCCGAGTTGACTCCATGGATGGTGTTCAATGTCTTGTGGGGTGTCACAGTAACCTTGTAGTCCGACACACAGTTGAGTGCAATGAGTGCAGAACTCTGGTGGCTGGTCTCAATTTCTACAAGCAAATCGCCAGATACCAGCTTCTTCGCCTTAAAGTTCTTTCCAATCACACCCTCGAGGACCTTTGCAACAAGAAATGGTGACATTTTTGATAGTTGTTTGTCGCTTTCAGAGTGAAGTACCAAAAATTTGGGGAAGCTAGTTGGAGCAGAGTGGCCCTCGTGTGAGGTTGAAACCTCGGTGCGGCCCCTTTTCGGGGGCCGATCAAGAAAAGATTTCTTACGCAGACCCATATAGATGGGAAAGGAAGTTCGGTGCCCCGGGTGCAAAGCCCACCACGGAGCCCAACAAGGGGGTAGGTAATGTGCCATAGCAAGAAAGGCTTGGCTGACACAATCACTCTACCAGTGCTGCCCGGGCACTATACCCTAGTGTGGTTGCAGGGACAGGACCTGTTTTAACTCAAGGTTGGCCCTTGTCGCCTTAGAAGGTGAAAAATGAAGGAAGAGGGTGTAGAAGAAAAGAGAAAGAGGTGGGAGGGAAAGTGAAATAAAGAAGAAGAGGGTAGAAGAGGCGACTGACTGAATCATTATGGTCGGGCCAAGCCAGGACACCCGTCTACGAGAAGCAGAGGCCGAAGCGGTGTATTGCCTCGCCCGGGGGGCCCCGAAGGGTCCAAACAAACCCCGGGCTCAGCTCAACCACCAGGGTCCCCTTTTCCCCAGACACGGGTACGCCACGCACAGCCAGGCGTGGGTGGGCGAACCAACATGGCTCGGGGTTCGTAGTGACGCCACTCACCAAGCACCTGCTATAAAGTAGGTGCCCACTGCGTGCGGGTATGGTGGCCCACGTGGCTGGGGTCCGTGGTGCCGCTACTCGCCAAGCACCTAGCACCTAAGGTGCAGGCGCCCCCTGCGGAGCTCGGGGTCCGTGGAGACGCCACTCTCCGAACACCTGCTTTCGCAGGTGCCCCCTGCGGGGAACAAATAG
This sequence comes from Ixodes persulcatus, assembly GCA_013358835.2. NCBI lineage: Eukaryota > Metazoa > Arthropoda > Arachnida > Ixodida > Ixodidae > Ixodes > Ixodes persulcatus. The sequence goes on from JABSTQ010000455.1 coordinate 8,138, forward strand.
TAGGTGCATTGTATGGCGAGAGTACTAGCATTGAGAAGTTTGGGTGGCGACCCCTTACAGCGAGCCAGGTTGACGTCAGGCTGAGGAGAAACTTTTTCCCCTCACTCACCCTGCTTCCGTTGCGGAGGCTTAGACGGCATTGGCTGTCGGCATACTAGTTTCTGTTTTCTTTTTTTTTATTTGAGCGCGTTTTTCGTAGGAAATGTGAATAATTATATGCGGCCGTATTGAGGTATGGTCTGTAGCTGCAGGCAAAACTTCAACCAACATTCCGAGCATGGTTTCCAGGGCAGACAGCGCATGAATCACAGCTGGTATATGAAAAGGAAGAAATGTCACGGCACTTGCAGGAGCATCGCAATATATTTACATCTCACACAATCAACGCTGCTGATGATTTAAATAAATTAAGGTTTTTTCATCTTTCTTCCGAAAAAAAAAACGTCTCAGCAAAAAAGCTGCACTCTGCTCGAGCAACGTGTTAAATATATTCTGGGCCCCGGAGAGAGAATCACAAGTGAGACCGCCCGAAGGACTTTGACTTAAATGCCATTTGTATGCCCACAAAGCGGGGTGTGATGTTCTCCTAACTCATGAACATGCAAAGAACAGAATTTCAGTGTCTGAAACACTTACACTGCCGCTTCCATAACCCCTCGCACAATCGCCCTATATCGTGCGGACTCTGGAGGGGGTGGGGAGGTTCATCGACAGAATTGCCCCCCCCGATAACTTACGATACTTAAAACCAAATTATAAAGTGGGTAAACGAAGCCCCGCTTCTCAATGTGCTTAAAGCCCACAACGGCCGATGTTGACGGTGCCTTTCCCATCCTTAGTCTGACTGTCCATGCTTTCTTTAATCTCGACGTCTTCGGGTGGTAAAATATGATACCGGCTTCTTTTTGGGAATTGCATTGCAGCACTGAACAGTAGGTCAGCATGATCACAAATCAACGATCGTGAGGAAACAGGAGCAGGGAAGAGAGCCAGATGCCAGAACGCAAATTGGAGTCCTTCGCCAGATGTCGCGGTACACCTCACCCAATCAAGACGTGGCGATGCAGCGACGGTTGTGTTCGCTCTCGGGGCTAATAGTACGCCATGCAAGCAATACCATTGATCTCTATGACCATTTGCAGGATCGCGCGTCTCCGCATGGTCGCTGCAGCGCAAGTGCGGCCGCCGGATGGCCACCTTGGGACACAGAATATCAGTCAACCTTTTGGAGCGTTGCGGAGGCTGGGTGGCAGCGAGCTGAAGACATGTTTTCTGCTCGTTTGTTGTCATTCGCCGAAGAAATTTGCTAAAATCCCGAACGGTGAGAATTGCTTTTGAGAACACGTGGAAATTTTTACGAAAGAGGAGCAACGCAAGAAAAAGGAGCAACTCGTCAAATGAAAGTCTCGCCAGTCTCGCGGCATGATGAAAGCTTCCTTGGCATGCCAAAGTGCTGCGTCTCTGCCTTCGCACGCTTGAATACCTATCAAGAATCAATGCCGTGTGGATTGGTTTCGTGAGTGCAACAGGCATGAAGATGTATGTGCCTCTGGAGCAGCATTTTACTTTGCTCTTACGACTGTATTTGTAACTTGCGGCGCTTGCGGTCCAGAAACGAGCATGATCCAGTTTCGACAAAGGAGGGGTAGGAAGCTATGGCGATGGCTACAGATTGCGCACAACCACATGGACGGGCCGCGTTTGAAAAACTTTCGATCTCGCCGCTTCATACTTTTGCCTTCGAAAACCTACCTTCCTCCACAGCATTGCTCTATTTGTGCTGTCATGTGATCCGTTCGAGTATATTTGGAACATAGCCATGGTTAATCGTTCTTAATAGCAACCACCGATTTTGTTTCCTATTGACAGCAACTCGCTGGAACAGCTGGGTGATCAAGAAGACGTCTACGTGCGACATACCTTCAAAGCTTTGCCACGACATCGATTCTTGATAAGTATGCAAGCGTGCGAAGGCACAAAGACGCAGCAGTTTGGCATGCCAAGGAAGCTTTGATCACGCCGGAAGACCGGCGAGACTTGAGTTCGACGAGTTGTGCCTTTTTCGTGCAGTGCTGCGCTTTTGCAAAAAAAAATTATGTGTTTTTAAAGGCAATTTTTATTGTTTACACAGGGTTTTAAAGAAAGTCTTCAGCGAATGGGTGCGTTAAGTCCGTGCTCCAGAGAGCGAGAGTTTGGCGCTCCTTTCACTAAACGGACAGGAGTGCCACCAGAGACTGACACTCAAGCGCTCTTCGTGCACCGAGTACTTCTCGGAGCACAAGTGATTCCTTCGTGCTCCGTGATGTCACGTCCACAAACAAGATGGCTGTACTACTGTTGAGACAGTCGAAACAATAGGCGCAGCCCAACCGTGTCTCCTTTTCAGTTGACTGGTGCTTAATCCAGCAGGTAAAAACAATTTGATTTGAAAGCCAAGGCAGCAATTAGCATTCTGGAAAAAGTTTGTTCGTGCATCTCGCCTGAATACGAATTCATCCATCAAATGGTAGCGTGCCGATAACACAGCGACAGAAAAGCTCTAGAGATGAGGACACATTCGGACCACTGCCCCTTTTATAATGCTTAGCCCAGCGAATAAAACACTTCGATTGGAAAACCGAAACATCAGTTAGCGGTGAGGAAATAGTTTGTTCATGTGTCTTGCATGAAAACGAATTGATCGATCGAACGAACGTGCTGATAGCTCGGCAACAGTAAAGTTGTCGAGAAGACAGTGGGACCGCTGCCCTTTTTATAATGTTTAGTCCAGCTGCCGCGAATAAAGATACTTAGATTGGAAAGCTGAAGCATCAGTTAGCACTGCGTGAAAGGTTTGTTCATGCATCTCGCCTGAAAACGAATTCATCTATCGAATGGCAGTCTGCCGACAGCACAGAAACAGAAAGGCTTTTGAGATGAGAAGACAATGGGACCGCTGCCCTTTCTAGAATGCTTAGCCCAGCAAATCAAGATACCTCGACTGGGAAGCCAAAACCTCATGTTCATGCATCTCGCCTGAAACGAATTGACGTGATATCTATTGAACTGTGTTACGGTATCGGCGTAGCACATTGACGGCTTCCGTCCAATAGACCTTTGCGAAAATTCTAAAAACCCGAGCGTGCTGCGCGACGAATAATGGGAGTCCTCGGTACGCCCCTCCTCCCGCTACCACGTGACCATGTGGCATACGCGAACAGGCACAGATTACTACGACAACAACTTTTGAGCAGCTGAGTCGGACGAGCGACGAGCCAACAGCTGCCCCTTTCTCATCCCTCTCCTTTGTACCGGCTCTGTTGTCTGCTGTACCAACGCTTTGTCGAACCTGGTCGAAACCTGCCACGGTTGCAGTGCAAAATAAGTGGATTCGGTGACACTTCAATACGTGAAGGTAAGTTACGACGAATAATGTATTCACATAAGTTCACCTGTCGCGATGCCTTTACGCTGCCACAGATACGGTACGCCGCCAACGACGTACGACTCTGCGGATGGGCGGGATGGCGGATGGCTGCAACGGCTGCTGGCTGTAGCTGCCGGGACGCGCGCACAGTCGTGTAGGCGCAATGAGAAAGCGCATGATCTGTACCGAGGGTTCCCAAAATTCCCTGCCGTCATGGCGCTGTACGTTTTGCAACAGGTCTATTCAGTCTCGCTGCAATACGGAACCACGAAATATTTGACAAGTTTGAGGGTTTTGTGCGTCGATAAGCGGGTTCAAGAACATTGTCTTTAATTTAAATATGAACAGCATGCATGGTCGAAAAATAGATCGGCCAAGGTACTTTCCCTATATGTGCTTGAAGCGAGTCTTCAAACCTTTCAGGAATATTTAAAAGTTCGTAGAAAGTTCATAAAGTCGCCGTCTCTTTTACTTTATACCCTGCCGCTCTACACTGGCCTTAATTAATTTATCTCCGAAATAATTTTGGCTTCTGCTACCCATATCCACGACATGCCAGGTTTGTCATAACCGTGCGGTCGGAAAGAGCTCGTGGGGCTCGTGCTCGTTAATAGTTTTGGTGGTTTCGGTGTGTCGCGCCCCTGTATGCCATGGGCCGTTTAGTTGCCGCGCTCGGAGCGGGGACTTAACATGGCCAATGACGACAAATGAGCAGAAAACGTGCCTTCAGCACGCTGTCGCCCAGCCTCCGCAACACTCCAAAAGGTTGATTTTCCTTGTCCCAAGATGCCCGTCCGGTAGCAGCAATCATAGAGCGGGGAAGCGCGATCCAGCAATTGTCGTAGAGATCAGTGAGAAATACGGAATGCATACCCTCCTAGCATCCATCATGTAGGTATAAGCATTCCGTGCAGTGTCATCCATTCGAAGGTCAATCTGCCGCCTTCGTCAGGCACCAGCTTTTGCTCTCAGCACACAGCCACTGTTGGTGGGCTTCGAGGCAGCTCGCATCTTCACCCTCCACAGGCAGGGCGATCTCGGTCTGTAAACATAGAATATGAATATGGCAGGTATTATTTGATAACACTTTTAATGTGTTGGCCATGTAAAGAAAATGTGCATTCCATTTTCTAACACATCTGTTATGAAATAACAAGGTCAGGTGGAACGGCCCAAGTGTTCACTGATTGAAAGACAGAGGGCTTAGCCTGAACCAATATCCTAGCAGCCTTCGATACTGGTGTGGAGGGACAGAAGGCTGAACCTCTAAAGATGTCTTTAAATGATTCTCCAATTGCTCAACTCCAACGTCTCGGGCTATTGCACACGAACGTTCTCAACTTTCCCAGCATGTATTAACCATGTTCCATTTGCCAATTTTTCACACGCCCCTTCTCCTCCAATCAAAACAGCACGAGAGAACGCCATGAACAGACTTGGCATCATCGTGTGTGATACCCCCCGATGACTGCCCGCCCCCCGCCCCCCTCTCTAACATGCACTAAAGCCAAGGCTCGAGCACGAGCACGGTGTTGAAATTTTTATTGTGTTCAGGAGCCCGACGAGGTACTCCTTTGCCACGGAGGCATGCGAGTATTTCGTGCTTCGACTTCGTGTGCAATCGTGGGTAGTCAGGCGCGCACCATTTCAATCCGGACTTTAGGTGTATGAGTTGTCAACTGCGTTAGTAGATGGCGCGCGCCTTAGTTGCTAAGCGTCTTTGTTGTCCGGGCATGAACGTCATCTGGCGGCCTGGGGGTGACCCTGCGCCATGTGTTGCTGAAAAGTTAAATTGCTCGTAGTCCTAAGACGTGTTCATGTGTATTTTTGCGCGCAATTGAACTGCGGGCTTTCTACGGGTGAGTTGTCGATTTTGTTTGTACAGTCACATTTTCTTTACATGGTCAAATCGGCAACTCACATCGGGTGAGTTGCCGATTTTGTCTGAACAGTTGGGAAAAATTGAAACCATACTTTTAGAATTGCAGTCTGGACAAGCAACTCTTTTGGCAAAGCTAACAGGCATAGAAAAAAGGCAAGCTGATCTTGAGAATAAGATTGATGGCGTAATTTCAAAGACAAAGGTACTAGAAAGACTCGTGGCACATGTTGAAGAAAGTGAGTTTAAACTTGAAGCCAAATTAGACGACCTTGAAAATAGAAGTCGACGATCAAACTTAGTATTTTTTGGTGTTCCCGACAACTCCAGAAAAGAGACATGGGAAGAATCTGAGAAACTAATAAGGGATATCTGTAAAGAAACGTTATCTATCGACAATGTTGAGATCGAAAGAGCCCACCGGGTGGGAGCATTAAAAGATGGAAAAAATTGGCCTATCGTTGCGCATTTCGCTGGCTAAAAAAAGCCAGAGAAAATGTGAGGCGAAATGCATTTAGGTTTAAAAATACCCCGATCAGCGTCTCGGAAGACTTCAGTCCCCTAGTTCAAGAAAAACGGCGGCAACTCTGGAACTACGCAAAAGAGAAAAGGCAAAATAAAGAAAACCGGGTCTATTTGAACTATGATAAGGTAGTAATAAATGGGCAGACGTTTATCTGGGACAGCGACACGTGTCAACCAGTCCTGCATCGTCCGACTTATTCCGAGATCGTCGCAGAATGACGACACCTACCTCCTATCAACAGACCAAGCAAAGATGACATTGTTGATATGCCAGAGAAACCTACGGTTCTGGTTGTGAACTGCCGTAGCATCATGAATAAAGTTGATGAGCTTGCATCTTTAATAATGACTTTGAATCCACAGATTGTTATGGGGACCGAATCTTGGTTGGACGATACGGTCTCTGACACTGAGGTTTTTCCGCCGGGATTTACGGTATATCGTAAAGACAGACATCGACACGGAGGGGGAGTCTTTTTGCTGGTTTCATCTTGGTGGAGTAGCTGTGCAGTTAAATTTGAGAATGACTCTGAGTCGGTGTGGTGTCGCGTTCGTTTTCCCAAAGGGATGACTGTGGTGTTTAGAACTATCTACCGTCCGCCAGAGGGAAATGAAACAAGCATTTCTTTACTCTCAGATATGTTATCAGTGATACCAGACACCGTCTTTCTGGGAGGCGATTTTAATTTGCCAGACTTTTCGTGGTTAACTGGGACGACGGCAAGAAGCAAATCGCGTGTTTATTCTATGTTCACAGAATTGATAGATACATTTGGTCTGATTCAGTATGTCATGGAGCCGACTCGACTGACGGCAGTTTTAGATCTCGTCTTATGCAATGACCCAAATATTGTTTCTAGCGCCCAGGTATATCCTGGAATAAGTGATCACGATGTTGTTATTACCGAGTTGAATGTATCAGGCGTACCTGAACAGAAACAAGAGCCACGCAGAGTACTCATCTATGAAAAGGGTAATTTTGACGCCATCAATAATGCATTACAGACATATTTTCTAACTTTTTCATGTTTATCTGAGTCTTGTACAACAGAAGAGATTTGGATTTTGTTTCGCAATAAAATATTGGATTTAGTTGAGGCTTTTGTACCTTCAAGAACTTTGCGGCAAAGGCGTAAACAAAAACCTTGGTTTAATGCCGAAATATGGAAACTACTGGGGAAAGCAAGGCGGGCTTACAAAAAACGTTGTAAGGATAACTCTGTCCTTAATTTGCAAGGGTTAAAATATATTAATAATCAATTAAAAGTAAAAATAAAGTTAGCTAAGCAGTCATTTTTTACCAGGCTAAACTGCGATCTTAAACGAAACCCAAAGGTATTCTGGAAATATGTGAAGACATGCAGGAAAGACGATATTTCTATCCCAGTTCTTAATGTTGACGGCCAAATGTTAAAGGAAAATATGGAGAAGGCAGAATGCTTCAATTCCTACTTTAAATCGGTATTTTCTCCGGGATTCTCTGGGTATGTGGTGGAGTCACCGAATAGTTGGTTTACTGGCATGATGGCGGATATTGATATTGATGTTCATGGTATTGCCTCTCTTTTGCGCGGCCTAGATCAGTCAAAGGCTACTGGCCCTGATGGTATATCACCTGTTATTCTCATTAAGTGTTCCGAGATTGTATCCCAGTACTTGTCTATTATATTTAAAACGATACTTGAGACAGGGTTGGTCCCAATAGATTGGAAAACGGCGAATGTGATTCCTGTTTTTAAATCCGGAGATAAGAAACTTGTAGAAAATTATAGGCCTATATCACTAACGTCAGTTTGCTCTAAGCTTTTTGAGCATATTTTATATAGCGCAATGTTCAAATATCTTGATAGCTCTAACTTTTTTACTCCATCCCAGCATGGCTTTCGGAGTGGATTTTCATGCAACACGCAGTTAGCAGAGTTCCAGCATTACCTATTAAAAGCAAATGACAAAAATACGCAAGTAGACGCAGTCTTTCTAGATTTCAGCAAAGCTTTCGACACGGTACCACACAACCTTCTACTGATAAAACTAGCCTCTATAAATATTAATAGTAAGGTACTAAATTGTATACGAAATTACTTAAGTGACCGTGAGCAATGTGTTGTCTTAAATGGAAGTAAATCCTCAGTCGTTTCCGTGACTTCAGGGGTCCCCCAGGGTAGTGTTCTTGGACCGTTACTATTTTTAATTTACGTTAACGACATTGTACAAATATTCAGTCGACAATAAAACTTTTTGCTGACGATTGCGTTATTTACAGGGAAATAAATTCGACGAGAGACATCGAGATCCTACAGAGCGATCTAGATAAGGTAGCATACTGGTGTAACCAATGGAACATGAGCCTAAATATTGGAAAATGTAACCTCATTAATTTTGCTAGAAACGTCTCTAAATTTTTTACAAGTTATACTATCAAAAACCTGACAATCGGTAATGTCTGTGAATGTAAATATCTTGGCGTTTATTTTCACCAATCACTTAAATGGAATAAACATATTGACTACACAATTAATAAGGCCAGTAAAATGTTGTTTTTTATCCGTAGAAATTTCAAACACGCGTCCCGAGACGTAAAAGAAACTCTTTACTTCTTGCACGTAAGGTCAGTGCTTGATTATGCGTGCGTTATATGGGATCCCTACCAGCAGGATCTGATCGATAGATTAGAGAAACTTCAAAATCAAGCAGCGCGATTTGTTAGTAACAACTACGATCCATGCGCTAGTATGATAGAGGTTAAAACCATGCTGGGATGGGAGCCCTTGAGCATTCGAAGGCAAAAATTAAAATTGAAGTTTTTCCATCGCATTTATTATAATAATACTGGTATTAATAAGAATGAGTATCTTTTGGGGCCAACGTATGTTTCAGCTAGGTGTGATAACTCTAGAAAAGTTTTTGAATATTCCTATAAAACAAACAGCTTCTGTCATTCTTTTTTTGTAAAGACAATTAGAGAGTGGAACTTGCTGCCTGATGATGTGGTGAGCACCTTGGACAACAGTGTATTTTTTTCTCGGCTGTATATCTAATCTGTGCGGACAAGTGATCACTTTGTGTTTTTTATGTATGTGTGTTATTTCCTGCCCCTCCTACAATAATGCCCTCGAGGCGATGTAGGTACTCTGTAAATAAATAAATAAATAAATTCCGCGCACCTGGATCTCTCAAATGGCGTGAACGTTTAGTATTAGCTTTATTCGTGAGACATTTTTCGAGAATTTTTGCGTGAGCTCGGCAGATAGCGTCATCGCTCGCTAACTTTAAAGACATCTTTGAACGAAGTGGAACGGAACGCGGCCCCATCCGCACGATGAAAACACGTCAGATATGGTGTTTTATTTTATTGGCGTTTGCTCTGCGCAACAATGCAAACATTAAAAACACTTTACACAAAAATCTACAACACAAGACGTTTCATGACTCACCGGCGGCAAAAAATAAGGGAAATGACGTATTGCGAGCAAACGCTTTCAATTCCAAAGTATTTACAAGGTCAGGTAGTGCAATGTGGGGAGAAATCACTCGCTTCCTAAAACGCTCTTTCGCCAAAAGGAAACGTCGTAATCCCGTCACTGCATATATATCTCTTGTTGTCAAAAGGACTCAAAGCAAACTTCTCGACGGAGATGCTTTTTTTTTCGTTACGTTTTCGAGCAATCAAGTGCTGTCTCACTGGGTGCAAAGTTTTCGTCTCTAGAGCGTGCTTGTACAACTCGTAGGTCAACTTGCGAGACATAGTTATTTACTCTCTTGGCACTTATGCAACAAGTTTTGCTGCTTGTTTTGAAGCTGTGCAGCGGTGGTTTTATGCAACAAAAAGCCAATAAGTGGGTAGAGGGATCTTCATTTTTTAACACGCCGATCTTTATAATGTTTTCGGTTGAAAAGCGTTTTTGAATCTCTGGATATCGACATGCATCCAAGCATGCGTCTCGAAGTTGGAGCAGTTTGTCGTTTACAGTAAAGAGCACTCACTGAGGGGATCGCACGACGAAGTTGATTATAAAAGAAGTCGCACATTAGTGTTCTTCAAATCTCAGCAATTGAGAACCCAGCTTAGAGTGGTTGGTTGAGTTTGATTACTTTCGTAGCACACGGGAAAATGACAACCAACAAGCTAAGTGCTCGAAACTGCTTTAGGTTCGACTTATGAAGTATCTCCAGAACGTCGTCCTCTTTAACCCACAATTTAATGCCTTCATTGTTGCCTGCCTTTTCGATTGTTTTGCCATATTTGCTCCTCATTAATACTTTGCAAAGATTCTTCTGGAAGGAGTTGGTTGCTTGCTTTCTCAGCCGGTGGTTAAAATCAATAAACTCCTTCAAGAACGTTTGCTCAGAGATTTTGAGGACTCGCTGAATCTTGGTGACCTCTAGTCCTACTGGGTGTACAGTTTCCCATTCCGGTGGCGCAAAACGTTTTTTGTTCTGTCGTGAAGCGTCAGCCATGGCGTTTTAGTAGAATCCTCATTGTGCATTTTAAACTTGCAAGCTATACTTTTTTGATAGTCGTATAACCACTCGTAGGGAACGCTTTGTTTCCCCGGGAACAAGGGAAAGTCAGCAGTATCGCAAGTTGTGAGGGTACCTGAGGTTCACCTCCAGAATGTAGTTCGTCGGAGCGTCATTTGGAAACTCATCAATATCCAGGTAGGCACTCTCTTCTTCTGTCATCCACTCAAAGTCCGACACTGGCAGGGTTTCGCTCAGTTTTGCTGGATACAGACCGTTTACCTCAAGTCCCGAATTTGAGACGGTTCCTGCTGCGGGTCAAACATATCCGTTTCCGGAACATTTGCGACAGCACGGCGGGTTGTGCATTGGGTAATCTCTCCGCGAATACCCTGTCCCTGTTGGAGCATTTTGATGGCGGAAAGATGTTAGAAAAGCCTAATACAAGCGTAACCGTAACATGGGACATTCTATACCAGCGAAAAGGCGGCTGCAGCATAGTGGATTAAGGCGCAAAGGGTCTGAACTATACAAGCATAACGTAATATGGGACATCCTATACCAGCAAAAATGTGACACCAACATGTTGGAGCCATATGGCTCCACCACGCTGGTATCGCCTTTTCACATTTATACAGGGCGATGTTTTTAAGCTTTACATGTTTGTTTAAAAGGTCGTGAAATCAACACTTCTGTGGTTTGTGCATGTTAGTTTTACGACGCGGAGTACCTAGTATAGGGGCCAAATCATAACGATCAGTCGGATAAGTAAATGCAATTTGTTAATTAATTTTTTAATTACTGAAAATGAACACATGGTTTAAATTACAAACTTGCTGAGAGTCATCGGAAACAACTAAATAAACTGTTGTAGAAGGATATAACGCAGGGGTAGCATTTTACGCGTTTTGTAAAAACGCTTTATTTGGATCCCTTTCTAAGTTTCGGTTTCTTATTGGAGCGCATCTCTGCGCCCACGGTCCTGTTCCCCAGGGGTTTAGTCGTGCAACACACGTGCGCCCTGCTTCCCTCCATCCTACGAGGGAGGCGAGGAGGTGGCTTCGAACTACAGCTACCGGTCAGCAGTGTCGCAGGTGCAAAGAGGCGCTCTGTTGAGAAACCGAAGTATGGAAACCCGTCCAAATTAAGCCTTTTTTTTAGAACGCCGTGAAATGCTGTTCGCGTCTTATATATTCAAGAAAAGGATTGAATTAGTGTTTTCGATGATGCTTAGCCACTATCTTATTGGAACCATGGGTCTAATTTCACTAATTAAAAATTTAAGGAGCATATTATACTTAAAGGGAAGCTGAAGCGGTTTTGTATTTGAGGAAACACTTTAAATCTTCTCCATTTGACCCACAGAATCTTGAATATCATTATTATTTGGTAATTTGGTGAATCGTGGCTGCATAAAATCATTTTGAAAGTATCGCTGGAGGCACCCTTTCCCAGAGAGTGACGTCACAAAAGGAGCATTTGAAATCTCTGCTCACGCATCTTCAGCGCCAATCAAAGCTATGCACGCACACGCTATTTTCACAAAGGAAAAAAAAAAGACATCACGACTGGCGCCAGTGCGGGAGAATACATCTAGAAAGCTTGCTATTGGATGCGCGGCTCTCATGCGACACATGCTTGGCAACTGAAAGATTCCCTTACAACGTCACTACTGATCGGATGTTTTTTGTGTTTTTTTCACGTTCAGTTATATCCTTGGGGAAAACGAACGTGACATTTGGATTCACGGGATAAAACAACACTATATTGAACCTCCATCTAGTTTTCTAAAAGAAGTCTTGCACTTCCCTTTAGTAAGCCAACGCATCATTACAATTATCCCTTTATACCATGCCCCCCTTGCCTTATAACTCACGTGCCCAGACCGCGTAAGTGTAGCTTTTACGGCTTTTCTTTCAACAAATCTGTAAAGCATACAAAAATAACCATATAGCATGTCCCCTAATACGATATGACTGTGTGGTTCCCCGCATGAATTTTTTGGTAGAGACTCGCAGACATCCAGCGTTCTATTGGAATGCTGGATGTCAGCGAGTCTCTGCATCCGCGATTGGTTTGAAACAAGCATGATGTTTGCACCCCAATTCGGTCTTGTCCCGGGTCTTCGAGGAGCACTAATAGCAGTGGCGATATGTAGTGACGTGGTAAATTTGGTAGCAGGTACTTATTTCTAGAAGGGTTGCATGCACCAAATCTTAACTTTGCTCAAAAGATGATAAGTATAAATTCAATACCGAACATAATGTCCCTTGAGATGTCAGACTCCCACTCTTGCCGCTCGGAATTTCTCAACATCTGCGTAGAAGATCAGCACAACTCAGATTTGTGCTGCTTTTTAGGAAGATCTCTAAATTTACAAGAACTATTAAGACAACGGCTAAAAAAAGCAACAGCAAAACAAACATTCGAATTGGCATGCTCTCCGGTAGCACGACATCTATGGCAGGTAGACATGCAGAATGAGCAAGCAGACTAAAACAGGGTATGTCCTATATATAATTGTTTTTTTCGTGCTGCAGAGCAAGTGTTGGAAGAAGGTTTTACGACATCCATTTTTCGCAACCCAAGTTCTTGCAATTAGTTGAGAACAAGTTCGAGCAGTGAACTTGTCTTCGCCACTGACATGACGTTTTAGTGTTGCCCATGGAGACTCAAATAACTTTGTTAATAAAAAGAAGATCAATTTTCATAAAAAAATCTGAAACTTTGGCAAAGAAAAGGTATCTTGACAAAAGTATGTGGGGTACAGTTGTACAACTGTACAGTTGTACAGTTGTACAAGTACCATTAAGGGAAAGACAGAAAAATGCATACTTACACCAGAAAACTTTAAGACGACCACGGGCAGGAAACTCTGGTGAGGCTCTCGGAGTGACTCCCTGCAATAGCCCTGCGCAGACCACAGAACGAGGTCCGGTCAGAGCTTGCAGCCATAAGGTGCTTCATACCATAAATTTCCAGAAGCCGCTGCAATTGGAAGTAAAGTGCATTTTATTTCTTTGGAGAACGGAGAGTTTAATAGCTAACATGCATCAATTAGGTTATACTGTCATGAATGCGCCGACTTTTCAACGCAGCACAATATTACCAAATTGTTAACTGTGCCGAGCAACACTAAAATCGGAAGCTTATTACAAACTACCTCAGCTTAAAGTTAACCACGGCAGAAGCATCAAGCCATACTTGCGAATTCAGTGCAGAAAGCAAGCCATGTGACCTTGTAGTTGGACGCCATGGTACACTGAGCTTATAATCACGTATCACGCTGTTTTTGCTGCATTGGCTTGTAGCGTCAAAAGTGGTCCAGCTTAAGGAGATACGAAGTATAGACGTTTGTGAGTGGAGCTGTGGCCAAGTCTTCAGCTACATTGCAAGGTAGGTGCTCAGACGTTCAAACCGGGAAGTTTGCTTGCTGCAACCACGCGACCAGCTTGTGCACAGATATTGTTCGAGTTGAGTATATGACCTCGACAGTGCCGCTATTTGACAAGCAGTTTTACAAATGACTGACTCAAAGTGAGACTGCGTCTCAACGGCTAAAAACTTGGAATTCCTAAGTGAATACTGATATATTAACTAAATGCAAAACAATTATCTGGCAGGCATTATATTTTTCAACAGGCTGGATCGACTCCTCATTTAGTTGAAGGAGTCGATGCGTAATAGGACAATACAAGGTAAAATATTCCTTAGAACTCGTTTTGCATTCCAAAGTATGTGTTTTTGAAGGCAATATACACAATACACTCGATTTAGAAAGTGCCTCAACTGTACAAATGCATATGCACTAAGGGCACTCGCCAAGCCTATTCTCCTCAGCTCTGTCCTGGTTAACCCGAGTTATAGTATAGAAGCACACGCTCACTGACAGAATGAGAAAGGCAGGGAGAAGTCTCTGTTGTTCCGCCACGAGCCCACCTGCTACATTCGATGACGTTTCAGCGTGTTATGAGCCTCTAGTGAGCACATCCGTTCAAAGCGAGCTGAGGTGTAGAAGCGCCTGCTGGAGGACGCCCAGCCATTCCCTTTTTGTCATTGGCTATACTACATATTTTTAGTATGACATATTTTTAAGTGAGAACAAGTATTGCAAATATGCTGTCCACCTTTGACGATAATACAGAACTGTGATAAAGATAACAGCAATGTATGCATATTGCCATCCACCATTTTCCAAATAAGTGCTCCCGCCTTTTGGAACATCTTCACCTGTGATGCGTGAGTGGGTTCAGGACTGACAGGCTAGAAAACAAAGCGCTCACAAGGCTTGTCTGGCCCTTTCAATTATGCGGGTACATTCGTCGAAAACTCCTGATTTCTAGACAAAATTTTTTTAGAATGAGGAAATCTCATCCACGCCGCAGGTCGACCGCTGAGTTGTGATTCCCCCAGATTTTGTGAAACCTTCTGAAAACTGCGGTACAACCAGCAAATGAACTCTGTTGTGCTACGGCACACGACTATGCTGCCTGCTTCAAGAAAAATACTGTTAGTGTTGTATACGGCATCCCACCACGCACAGGCGAAGATGTTTAATGAACTAAAGTAAAATTCATATCATTCAATAAACACAGATAAGCTCCCAAACTGACGACTCCACGATTGTTGTTGTTGGTTTTACTCTTGCACACGAACAAAAGTGACCGCCTCTTTTCTCCGATATGCAGTGAAACCCATTATCTTCGCGGCCCCAATTTCTTCTTGAATTGATCACAGAGGACATATTCGTGGCCACTAAAGTTTGCAAATTTAAAGGCCACATTGAAACTCTTAGGAAACAAAATTTTCCTGCCCCCTTTTGTTTCACGAACTTAACAATTCCCGAAAATAAAGGGCTCGTGTAAATTAAGGGGTATACAGTTGACTGTAACACGTTGTTAACATTTCAAGGAGGCTAAACGTATTGGTGTCAGAAAAAATGGCCTATGGAAGAAAATGCCCTTTTCCAGGTTAGGCACGCAAGGATTTTTCACAGTACTTATAAGGTGGCAGATTTGTTTTGGCAAAGCGTTTGGTAAAATGGACTGTCACTTGGCCTCTGCTCGGCGTCAACTATTTTGTGCTGCATTGTAAATACTAAAGTAGCTTCCACAATGCTGCAGCCCAGCACGGTTTAGAGAGCAAGTGGTTCAGTGTTGCATCTCATTTGCACGGTTTAAAGAAACTAGCGCTGACACAGTTGGATCATTTCGGAATAACAACACGCCGACTATAGAAGCATCGAGAGATGCGCACATGTAAACTGATCATTTCTTAAAAGAAGTGGATTCGAGCAAATGTAAAAAGAAATGTATGTACTACGGCGGAAAAACTTGCCTTTCTCAAGCATGAGCACTTGTCTCTCGGTAGAAGAAGAAAAAAATTAGGTGTTTAATGGCACAGCGGCAACTAAGGCCATAGTGTGCGAAACCCAGCGTAGCTAAAAGGTAATACTGAAAGGCCTATAGTAGGTAGTTCTATTAAAATATGTGAATGAATGCTTAAAAACTTTACAAGATACAGGCCCTCCATAAATATTTAACCGACGCTCCGCTAACCACATTCACTCTAGGAAGTTTGGGAGATTGTGCCGACGATCATGATCGCCGGCTCTCTGCCACCACTAATCTTCAGGCATACCTAATAGAAACAAAAACAAACTAAAATTCATAGCCGATGTAGGATGCCAATGCTACCTAAAAACTTAAAAACTTGATGGTGCCGCACAAGAGGTTCGCCACCCTATAATAATGCGGGTGGAACGCGACGTGACTGCGGAAGAAGGTAGAGAAAAAAGTGGCGCGTTCGTGATGGTGCTTAGGACATGTGATAAGAATATGCATGACACTCAATGACTCGTTACAGTGTTCACATTTCGGAACCGCCTCTGCCCGTAGGAGGTACCCGTGCGGGAGATGGGTGTGTCCCAATCTCAGACGAGAGAGGGCCACCTCAAAGAAGCGCTCCCTGTGTCGGCAACTAGCCCATTCCCGCAGGGTGGGTTTCTCGCAATGAAGCTTGTTGTGTATTTCCGCGTCTCATTCTAACTGCCAGTTTTTCTGGATTGCTCTTTTGAGACCGTGTTTGTAGTCAATGTATGGAATGCACTTGATATCCACTTTCCTCTCGATGCCCGTACTACACGCTCTACCAGCATCCTCATTTCTCTGGATACCGACATGACTAGGCACCCAACAGAAATTGATGCGTAGCTGTGATATTACTGCAGTGTGCACAATGCTCGGGAGCTTAGTAACAAAGGTATTCTTCGGTACCCCTAAAGAAACAAGCGCCTTTAATGCACTGAGAGAGTCAGAGTAGATAACAGAATACTGGAAAGTGTTTTCCATAGTGAATTCAACAGCCAAAATTAAAGCATATAATTCTGCAGTAAAGATTGAGGCTCTGGCATCAAGACGCCTAACAACCTTCCATGTTTTGCTTATAACAGCACAATCAACAACAGAATCGCTCTTAGTACCACCTGTGAAGAAGCTCCTACAGTCGCTGTACGTAAAGCAACCTGAGAAAACTCCTGCTGCAAAGCAGCAACAGGAGTTTGTCGCGTATTATATTTGATCAGAGTAAAATAGATTATGGGTGCTACGCACTCCCAAGGAGCTACTGCCAGTGGAATTTGGTCAACTAGGCTGAAACTGTCAAGGTTGTACGCCTGTGAATATGCTTTAATTCTCTGCGTAAAAGGGGGTACGACAGATGGCTTGTTCTGGAATGTGGTTTCATAGCGAGAGTCCTGAATTGCTTCCTGGGTCGGATGAGAAGGGATAGAGCGAATTCTTACTACAAGCTGGAACAATAAATAAAATCGTCTCTTTTCAAGTGAATCTTTATTACACTCAGCATACAGGCTAGGTATAGAGGAAGTCCGAAAAGCACCAGTGGAAAGCCTCAGGCCTTGATGGTGGATCGGGTACAACACCTGAAGGGTAGAGTGACGTGAGGATTCATACACTACCCATCCATAATCTAATTTGAACGAACCAAACAGCGATAGAGACGAAGGAGACGCTCCCGATCGCGACCCCAAGACTTGTGTGAAAGCACCTTTAGGAGGTTCATTGACTTTGAGTACTTCTGTTTCAGGTAAACTATATGACTGCGGAAATTTAACTTTTTATCAAATATCACTACTAGAAACTTGTGTTCATTACGAACAGGAATTGTCTGCCCCCTTAAGGTCAAAGTAGGCTCTAGGATTATGCTCCAACGTAATGAAGAGTTGACACACACTGACTTCTCTGGTGAAAAACTGAACCTATTGGCATCAGCCCACCTCATCAGACTATTAATTCCCAGCTGTAGTTGTCTCTCGCAGACTGAAATGTTACACGAACAGCAAGAGATCTGCAAGTGGTCCACCTAAAGAGAATAGGAAAGTGATTGTGGGATAGACTTTGCAATTGAGTTCATTTTTATTAAAAATAGTGTTACGCTAAGGACACCACCTTGTGGAACTCCATTCTCTTGGACAAAACTACGAGAGAATGTTGTACTAAGCTTGACATGAAAGTATCTGTCTTCCAAGAAGCTTTTGATAAGTGAGAGCATTCGGCCACGAATTCCATACGAGGCAAGATCGTTCAAGATGCCATACCTCCATTTTGTGTCGTAAGCCTTCTCTATATCGAAAAAGACAGAAACACAATGCTGTCTTTTAACAAAAGCCTCACGAATAGTTTTCTCGAGTCTGACCAGGCGATCCACCGTTGATCTGTGCTCACGGAAACCGCAGTGAAACTTATCGAGGAGATTATTTTCCTCTAGAAAATTGACCAATCTTGAGTTTACCATCCGTTCAAAGGTTTTCCCCAAGGAACTGGTAAGGGCTATGGGCCGGTAACTTGATGGTAATAATGGATCTTTTCCTTGCTTGAGGAGCGGGATAACCTCGGCTCTTTTCCAGGAGTCTGGGACGACACCTTCTCCCCAGATTTGGTTAAAAAGGTTTAAACGCGCTTGCAGGGTATTAGAATGCAAATGATTGAGCATACAGTAATGAATCCGGTCTGGTCCTGGGGAGGTATTTTTACTTTTCTTTAAATCTGCCTGTAAATCTAGAAAAGTAAATGTTCTATTATAGAGTTCTCGTAGCCCTCGAGAGGTATTTATTCTCTTCTTCTCTAGAACACTTTTAGGCTTTAAAAATGGAGCCGAGTAATGCGATGAACCCGACATAGAATATTGACCTGCTGCTCAAGACTAGGCAGTACGCCACCTGGCAGAACAAAAAGCGCTATAGAGAGGGCTCGATAATCCCCATTAATCTTATGCACTCTTTCCCAGACAACCTTTACACTGGTGTGACTATTAACGGAGGAGGTGTATTTCTTCCATGTCGTCTTTTTGGATTGACGACTAACATATCGAGCCTTCGCCCGAGCCTGTTTTAAAGGCTGAGACATTTTAAGGTTTCGGATACAGGCGTAGCACATCCCATGAAATATTTTGTTTTTTTCCGCGTCTTGCTGCACTCCTTAGTCCACCAAGGTTTTGGCTTAACAGGAAGGCGCGTAGAAGTCTGCGGAATAGCGTTATGAGGTGCCGCAACTATAGACGCAGTAAGAAATTAGCAGGCATCATTCACATCTAGGCCAACTAAGGTTTTAGGGTTAACCTCAGATAAACTTTCAAACATTTGCCAGTCTGCCTGGTCTACTTTCCAGCGTGGCGAACGTGTCGTGAGAGAATGAAGGAGCAGTGCACTTTAAAAAAATAGGAAAATGGTCGCTACCAAATGGGTTAGGATCCACATGCCATGAAAATTTAGAAATACGTGTGGCAGTCCCAATGGAAAGATCAATGCATGATGAAGAAAGGTGTTGGCAGCTAGAAGAGGTAGGCTCACCACTATTAAAAAAAAAGAGTGTTCGCGACAATAAGACAATCTCAATAATTTTCCCTCGGATGTCACGACATGTGCTCCCCCATAGGGGGTTGTGACGATTAAAATCGCCCATCAAAAGGAATGGCTCAGGAAGCTGGTCTAAAAACGAATTAAAATCTGAGGATTTCAAAGTAAACGATGGTGGTAAATACAAAGAGCAGACTGGCAGAGCTTTGTGAAGCATAAACCGTACAGCCACTGCTTCCAGTGAGGTAGTCAGTGGAACCTGTACCTCGGGAGAACCACCGCAACGATCCTTCCGGAATACCTGGTACCGTCTGAGGAAGTTGGTATGGTTGGAGTTTAAATGAGTCTCCTGCAAGCAAAGTAGACGTGGCTTATGTTCCTCCAGCGAAACTCTACATCATCCAGGTTACTTAGGAGCCCTCGACAGTTCCACTGCATTAGCACTGAAACCATTATAAATATATAAAATTACGAGCACACGGTGAAGAGTGAAAGAAATTTAATTACTTCGGAGGGATCACAGGTTTTTTAGTTTGTCGTTTGGTCTTCGGATATTGCTACTCCATCTCCTCCTGGTCAGACCCAGGGGTAAATGGGGAGGTGGACGGGGCCGGAGCACCGCTCTCCTGAGCTCCGCAAGCAGGCTTGCTTGACGGCTTGGGAGGGTCGGAGCATCGAGATCCTAACCCGCGGCCGCGACCAGAACCTGACGAGAGGGTGGCAGATGTACTGGGGAGAGATTCAACCCCGTCCATCTGCTCCGCCTCCTTTTGTGTTGCAGAAGCTGCATGAGGACCATGCAGCCCCTTTGTCGCTGGTGGTCTCTCCAGGGAGTGAGGCCGAGAGCCTCGCTTTTTCTCCCTGGTAGGAGACCGTGCGGACTGTACAGGCGCAGCAGGCGCTGCCTGTCTTGGGACGTGGGAGCAGCTGGCGAACCCTCTCCGCAAAGAGAGGAAGCCCGCTGTCCCTGGATAGGGTTTGGGGTCCTGAGGGCGGCAGCCAGGTCTTCGAGCAAGACCTGGGTCGCCCTCGACTCCATACGTGGCGCAGGACCCCGGCGCGCCACGTCGGCACACGATCCTTGTGCAAGAAAGGACCAGCGTTTCTTGGCCTCAAGGTATGTAATATTCTCTTTAGCCTTCAAACTCAAGATCTCTTTCTCCTGCTTCCACAGGGGACAAACAGGGGAGCACGCTGCATGGGTGCCCTTGCAGTTGGAGCAGCACACAGTGTTTTCAGAGATGTCTGCGACATGTTCGTTGCTGCCACACTTAGCGCAGATCTCTCTTCCACGGCAGCTCCTAGACCCATGCCCGAACCTTTGGCACCTGAAACACCTCTGGGGGTTCGGCAGATAAGGACGGACACGGCAGTTCAGATAGCCTGCCTTCACTGTTGCTGGGAGACTATGCCGTTCAAAAGAAAGAATAAGATGATTTGAGGGTATCTCCTGACCCTCGCACCGGAGTATAATCCGAATTACTGCAGTAACACCCAAGTTTTGTAGGCCTTCAAGGATCTCATCCTCGCTTACACCTAGGAGGTCTTCTTCAAAGATGACACCACGCACAGTGTTCCACGTCCTGTGGGGCGTTACCGTGACGGAGGTATCGACGATGGTTTTTATCTTTTGAATGGCCACACTTTGTGCTGGTGTGGTGACCTCAACATGAATGTCCCCAGAATGCAGCTTTTTTGCTTGGTAGGAGTGTCCGATCCAGTGCTCAAGAACTTTGGTAACAATGAACGGAGACAGCTTGGCGACAGGGCGTTGATCGTCTTCAGAATTAACTACAAAAAACTTGACAAAGTGTTCTACTTCTGTTGCTTTGGCAATGCCTAGGTCTGGGCAATGCCGTTTCGACGGCTGCCTAGAACCGGGTTTATAAAGAGAGGGAGCCATAGGAGGTGGAAAGTATTCAAAATCCGCGGTGCACCACCCACCACCGAGCCCAATAAGGGGTTAGGTAACGTACCATAACAAGAAGGGCTTGGCTGGAGTCGTTACGCTAACAGCGCTGCCGGGGAACTATAACTAAGTGTGGATCTGGACGAGGGTATCTGTCACCACCCAAGGTTAGCCCTTGCCGCCAAAGAAGGTGAAATAAGAAGGAAGGGGAGAAGAAGAAGAAAGGTATAGAAAGGAGAGGTGGAGAAATGCGACTGACTGAATCACCCTGGTCGGGCCAAGCCAGGACACCCGTCTACGAGAAGCAGGGGTCGAAGTGGTGTCTTGCCTCGCCCGGGGGGCCCCGAAGGGTCTGAACGTACCCCAGGTTCAGCTCAACCACAAGGATCCCCTTTTCCCCGGACACGGGTACGCCACGCACAGCCAGACGTGGGTGGGCGAACCCACATGGCTCGGGGTTCGTAGTGACGCCACTCACCAAGCACATACTATAAAGTAGGTGCCCCCTGCGTGCGGGTATGGTGGCCCACGTGACTGGGGTCCTAGGGACGCTACCACCAAGCGCGCACT
>JABSTQ010000456.1:0-20231 GCA_013358835.2 Ixodes persulcatus
TGTTTGTCTATATGAAGGCTCCCTCGATGTAACGAGCGCAAAAACTTAAGTACTTCCGGTTTTGACAGGACAATCCTTTTAAGCATGCCAGTGCCATAGTCAAAGAGGGCTTTGAATTGCGGTAAAAAGTCCCAAGGTAATATAAGGTCGCTACAGCATTCTTTCAGGACAATAAAACAGACGATATGAATCTCGCTTAATTGAATACAAATTGTGCACAAGCAGCACAGTGAGAAGAGAGCGCGATTCTAACCTTAAAATAGTGTTCCGCCGGTAGGGGTGCCAACGAGATGAAGCTCGCAGCTAACGAACTTCTTCATCACCGACACTGCGGCACCTGAGTCAATTAAGACCGAGCAATAATTTCTATGGACGGTTATTAAAACGAAGTTTCGGGGAGGTGACGGAGGCTTACAGAAATTTGACGAAGCTGCCTGACCTCCTAAAGCGGGGAGTCTAGTTTCCCAGGCTATAGTAGGACATGGGAGGTTGACCCGGGTGGCTGAATGACGTGGACGAGGGTGGGTAGGGCGACAGGTTTTGTCTGCATTGGGATGGTCTGAAAGAAGGGGAGCGGGGAGGAGCAGGGGAAGTCTGGTTTGCGTACTCATTTTTATAGGGTTGTGGAGTGTATGCTGTTCCGGGGTAGTAATCGGTGTGAGGTGCGTAGAGCCTAGAGGTACTGCTAATTTGCTTGTTCCCAGAAATCTGACGGTGGCAAAATCGACATAAATGGCCGCAGCTGCCACAGATGAATCAAGTGGGGCGTTGTCGAATGACTGGAGACCACTGATCGGCAACGGGATTTGGTATCGGTAGCCCTTGGTACGCTCTCGGTGGTGGGGGCTTGCCATGAAGGTGTCATGAGGTGCCCTGCTGCCATCGGGATGAAGGTGAATTTGGTTTCGTTTAGACGACGGCATACCTCGGTAATACCGTTGACTCTCTCCGCATTCCACGACATTAGGTATATAAACTCTTCTTCTGATAGGCCTTTTAAAATATGTCCTACTTTGTCGACATCTATCATGGTGGTCTTGGCCAGTTTGCACAGCGCCAGTATGTCCTCAATGTAAGTGGGGTAATTTTCTTAAAGACCTTCTGCTCGGTAGACAAGGCGTCCATCGGCTAGTCGTTTGCCTTGTGCCGATTGTCCCAACACTTCAAGGAATTTCTTAAAGCGGTCCCCCGAGCAGAAGGCATCTTCGTTATTGTTGTAGCTAATTATTGCGGTATCGCAGTAATGTTTGGAGGTGGGCTAGTCGATGGTGCATTGTAAACATATAGTTAATATAGCGCAAACTGTCCTTGTGTTCGTTTGCATGTTTTAACTATTTGTTTATATTGCGGTGTCCTTGAAGTAGAAATTGACGTTCAAAAGCTTGGGTGTGTCGTGCCATCGGTGTTGGACGATCACTTTGTCGTAGTCGCAGAGCCATTAGATGACATTCTGGTCTGCAGTGCCAGGGAGCAGGAGTGGGTCCCGCTGCCGGATAATGAAGGTTGGGGCCGGCATTGTTCCAGAGCGCTGCGAGAAGGGCTGCGGCAACTGAGTTTCGTGTTGATGCGATGGTTGATGCGGAGTAGAGGTCGTAGCACCTCAACCAAATGATACGCGATATTGAGACAGGGAAACTACGTCTGGTAGGATGTTCTCTATTGCCGTGGCTGCTTCCTCTTTTTCATTCTCTCTATGCACTATCTTTCACTGTCCAACAAACTAAACGTAACAATATGTGTACATTAAACTCATTATCCCTATCACCACGCACGCCAGCTGGAAAAATGTTTGAGAAAAGAAATTTTTGAAGGCGTAAAATATCTTACTTCACATATATAACTTTTCTCAAAGATGTTTAAAGTAAAGGTTTTTGTATTAATAACTGCTTGTAGTGTAGGGACTTGAATTTTATATTTCTCACCAACCAAAAAGTCGGTAGATCTCAAAAGGTTTTCCGGCGAGTCACGGGTGACCAAATTTCAAATGAACAAATGCTTCAAAGCGTCTGAAGCAAGTTTACTTGAGGCAATATTTTTTCCAGAAGGACCACGGATGAGTCGCGGGAGCTTATATTTCAAAAGGTATACGAATGAGTAGAAGCGCGCGAACCCTTCCCATTTTGGGATTTTTTTTTTTTAAGGACTCGTTTTAAAATATTTGCCCTAGTACCAGGACGTGCTCGAGGCACTTTAATTTTATATTCCGCCCTTGGTTGGGTACTGGGTTCTTCTCAAAACGTTCCCTGGTGAGACGTGGGTGCCCAAACTTTAAAGGTTGAACGAGTCCGTAAAAACAGCCGAGCTTTCAGCACTTTAAGACCAGTTTCATCAAAAGGAATTCATCTTGAACTATTTGTCATAGTGCCAAAATGTGCGCGAGGGCCTTTCATTTTATATTTCGCCTTTAGTTGGGGACTGTGTTGTTCACAAAACGTTTCTTGGCGAGGCGTGGGTGGCCGAATTTCAAAAGTTGAACGAATGCATAAAAAAAGGCCGAGCCATACTTACCCTCACACAATGCTACTCCGCATGCTTTTATTTTTTAATATTTCTCATAATGAACTTGAACAAGGATAATAAAAATACCATCCACGTTTGTGAACCGCCAGACTTGCGCCAGTTGTACAAGTGGCCGCTACCACCACGCTTCAAATGCGCTCCAATTCTAAGACTTACTGATTTAGTGCGCATCGATGACGCCCAGCAAGCTTCTAATTTCAACAATCTGTTTATTTTTACTCATTTAAAAGTTAAGCAAGACCTTTTAGTTAATTATCCGAATTATTATGATGATTAGTATTCTATATTATGTCTCCTTGGCAGTATAATTGACCTGTATAGAGTGCATTAGCTTTCACGGTTTTTTAAAGCCTAAAATAAAAACACTGTATATAATATACAAGTGTAATAAATTTATTATTTTAGTACTTTCTAATGTGGTTTAAGCATGTAGCATAAGCGATAGTTTCTAGGCTACATTGCAGCAGGCAGTAAGGGTATTTAATCCACACGTAGAAAAGGATGGGCCTGAAATACAGAAGCAGACCATTCATTCTTGGATACTTCCTAACCGGCATCAGCGCATTCACAACACGGTTATCTCTGAAGGTACCCATTCATATCGAACGCCGATAAGACTAAAGAAACTAGAAAAATGCTTGAGATAACTTCTTCGAACTTGTTTAGAAGTTTTCGTGCTCTTCGTTTGATCGCACTGTATCGCCCAGAAATGGTGGGTAAGAATGATGAAGATAACAGTATGTTGCAACCGCAAGGCACTCCTCGTCTCATTTTCTCTTTATATTTCTGCCGTTACCGTTCTTTGACACGGCACACACTCCGCTATGGTGAGACTAGGCCCGTAGCTCTCAAGTTCGAGTAGCGACTCTGTCGAGCAAAATGGAATATTTTTCGGTCGCGTTACGGTTGCGCGTCACTACACTCTCTCACATTGCTCGCTGGAGAGACGTTGGCAGAATTTGATTGGTGGATATAATTTTTTTCAAAAGTACCAAGAACAAGAAAGGCAACAAGAAAAGCACTCTTACCCTATTCATAAGACACTAAAAGCGCTAGCAGCATTTTTACGTTGTTTATCACAGTATTTTGTTTCCTTTATACGCTTTGTTATTGCGCGTAGACAGGTGCTGACATACACTTTTAAATTACCATGGCTCGTGCATGATCGAGCACCGCAGTGCGCCGCCTTATGGTCAGTGCAAGCATTACATGGTCGCGTCTTACGGACGCGCTGGCGCCCCCTGGCCGAGAGAAACAGGCCTATATGCATACGGCGTGAAAGTGAAATGTGAATTCGCCACGTGGGGACAAATAAGGGAACTACAGCGTGGACTAAATAGATTGAACACATTTTAAACTTAGCGCATAAATCGGTTTTTTTAACTTATCGCGCTGGGGTTTACTCCAGAGATGCCTGAAGTTTGTGGAAGCTTTCGCGAAAATTGTGGAAAGATATAGGCTTGCCTGAGTAAGTCAAGAAAAATCAAAAACTATGTTTCTCCTATACTTTGCATCTACACTAAAATAATATAATGTGTTACTGTGGTGCTTCTTTGGGCCGAATGAAGTAAAGAATATGTAAGCCAATAGTAATATTTCTTCTATTTCACAAATTGTTCAATCGTAGTAAACGCCAGAATAACCGACAACGATTTTCTGATGATTTTGAGATAAAAGGCTTAGCGATAATTCTTCCATGGACAAAACCAGTTTTTATTTCATTTCTTTTGACTCAAGAGGTTTCATATCTTCATGCTCTCAATTAATGAATGCACCAGCGTCGGGCATCTTCGTAGTAAATCCCAGAGCGATAAGTTAAGAAACCGATTTATGCGGTCAGTTTAAAGTGCGTTTAATCTATATCGGCCACGCTGTAGAAGCTCGTGTGGAAACGTTCTGACCATGCATACAGTCGTGACTCGTTAATATGGACATCACGCTATATAAACAAGTTTTCGGAACGAATTGGAAAACAATACTTGTATTTTTGTCTCATAATCGATTTCAAGTTATGGACTACTTTTGAGGAAAACGGAGGTGTCTATATTATCGAAAGGTGACTGTAATGGAAACGTCTTTTTTCAACAAAAACGAAAATACAATCGTCCGGTCCACCAAAGCAAACTTGCTTTGATATTTGTACAAATCAGTTAACGAAAAACTATGCCCATCATTATAATATATCAGAGAAGCAATCTAAAGAAGAAGCTTATTATAGCAAGGGGGTTTCATAATCATTACTGCGCGGACGCGAATACTTAACTGCCGGTTCAAATGCTGACGTCTACAGCTTCAAGCATGCTGGTTATGTCCATGGAGGTGAGCATATGTCGGGGGACAGTGTAATGCGGCCATAAAACTTTCTAAAGCATACAATCATATCTCAATACGGACACCATTAATATAGACATTTGCAAGCATGGCGTCCCCGGTTGGTGCCTCACCCGTGCAAGCACGTGCAGCATGCACGTGAAGATAGCCTTGGCAGGCCTGGAATTCCACGTGCTTGCTCACACGAGGAAGAGCATGGCGGCCACCATATTCCCTGTTTGCAATCGTCTATAGATACTCCGATATATATATACGACAACCGAGAGGAAGACGAACACAAAGCTACGCATCGGACGTGTGTTCTAGTCTCCTCTATTTTAATTGAATATTTTGCTTACGTCGACTTTATATCAGCAAGTAGCTTCACAACGTCATCGGGAGGTCCCTAGAGTCCCCTCCAGGGCCTTCTGACCCCTCGATCCGGTCTTTAAACCGGCGAGGTATGGACACCACGACCGCCCCTCCAACTGCCATGGATGACACACCCGACCCGACCGCGCAGGATGACGCCGTAAGCCTGTCCAACTCGCTGATTGAAGACACTGAAGGTCCCTTCTAGGAAGTGACATGCAGAAAGAAGAGACGCTGCAGCAGCCGCAACTCTGGCTCCAGTGACGCGACCATCGTCGCCCTCACAGAGCCGACAGTTGGCCTGGTGGTTCTGTTCACGCCACTGAATCCAGACGTGAGCATCGACTTCATTGATTCGGTCCGCGTCTCTAATACCCTGGAGACGCTGGTGCCCTCATGCGTCATTGAGGCTCGATTCAACAGGCGAAAGAATCTTCTCGCGGTTGACACCCGGAATGGCCAGACAACGCGGGTGCTTCTAGGCTTGACCACGCTTTGCGGCATGAAAGTTCAAGCCTTTGAGCCCCGTGGAAAAGTTTCCAGTGTAGGCATCGTGCGCAACGTTGACATCGCTCTCTCAGACGCCGAGATCGTCGGAGCGCTACGGTCAAGTGTAAGCATCCGTTGTGTTCGTCGGCTTGGAAAATCAAGCACAGTTCGCATTGCGTTTGCATCTGCCACACTTCCCCAACACAGTATACGTTGGCTTGGTCCGGCATGAAGTCGACCTGTACGTTAACAACCCTCTTCAATGCCACCGATGCGGGCTCTTTGGTCACGTTGCGGCAAGCTGCAAGAGGAAGTTGGCTTGCCTCCGCAGTGCGCAGCCCCATGCAACTGCGCAGTGTGACGCCTCTGACCTCCACTGCGTAAACTGCAACAAGTCGCATGAAGCAACGTCTCACATATGCCCGTTCTGGCAAGCCGAGCTCACTGTGTGCCGCTATCACTGCGAGAACAACGTGCCGTTTGCGCAAGCACGAGCAGCATTTGACAAGCCTAATGACGCGCAGGCTGTGCCGGAAGCACAAGCTGCACCAGAAGTCGTCATCTCTTCTCCGGAACACCCCCAAAGGCGAAGACATTCGCGACGACACCAGGTGCAACAAAATTGCGCTGATAAATCGACCTCTTCACCTCTCCCCAGGACATCAAGTGCAGTCAACATCGATCCAGGTACCACGTCGGTCCCCGTGTCCTCCGTCAACAAAAACGAGAAACGAAGCTTCAAAGATGTACTGTGCAGCAACCCTAGATCGTCGACTCCTCAAGTGCAAATGCGGCCTACACCAAAGCCTGCACAGGAACTCCCAGACACCGCACCGAAAAACGCAGATTCACGTCCGCCTCAAATTTTCTCCGGCTCCTCTTCGTTCTCTAGCATCGTTCGCCAGATATTCCTTGCAGTACGAGAATTTTTACCATTCATAAAGCACTCATGGGCAGGCAAGTTACTGCATTTTATTGGACTGATAGAGCCTTTAATCGAAAGCTTCCTGCGATGAAGGTCCTTATCATGCTTAGCATCATCATTATGGCAGTCTGTCCCTCTATTTTACAATGGAACGCCCGCAGCATCGCCTCTAAACTAGCTGAGTTGCAATATTATCTTGCCTCTACGCCAGTGCCTATACTTGCAATCTCAGAAGGCCGGCTCCGACCTGGATCTCGAATTCAGCCATATGTTCCTTACGGAAGTGCCGTATCTGACCCAAACAGCCTGTTGCGAGCATCGGTTTTTGTTCACTCCACCATTCAACAAGCTGCAGAAGATGTGTCACATCTGTGTACCGAAACAGCAGAGTTCGCGGCTTGCATTGTCATATTTGGTTCTTTTAGGATGACTATTGTATCCGTGTATATATCTCCTGCGGGTCGCTTCGATGCGAAGAGCATTCAAATTTTACGTCGACAGTTTCCCGGTTCTCTTCTTTTATGTGGAGACTTTAACGCGCATCACCCTTTGTGGGGTAGTGAACGCACGACGCCGCGGGGCACGCCCCTTCCAGACGCCATTGAATCTACAGACTTGGTGCTCTTCAATGATGGCTCTCCAACATTTTTCAGCCATCGCGGGAAGCCTAGCGTCCTCGACCTTAGTTTCATCTCGCCCGATCTTGACGTATATTGGTCGCTGGACGTGGACACGCGCGGAAGCGATCATCTCCCAGTTTTGATGAGTATACCCAGGGTGGGCCGCCTGCCGCGTCGTCTGTACCATGTAACCAATTAAACCCTGGTCCGGATATCAGAGGATATCCTAAAAGCCATTCCAAGCTGCCTCGTCCAATCTACAACAAGAATCACACTCAGTGTATCGCAACCTAGCCCGGACTTGAAATGTCTTCGTCTTTAGGCCGCTCGCCGTTGTGCCCAGCGCCGTGCGCTCCGCTCTGGCAAGATCGCCGATTGGGTGGAGTGTCGCCGTATAACGCCAGCCTTACGCCGGCACACTCGAGTACTTCGTCGCAGACAATTTCGCCAGTTCTGCTCGCCGCTGACCCCATGTACACCGAAGCCGAAGATCTATAAAGTGCTCAGAGGTATGAGTGGATCTCCGACACCTCGAAACGTGTTCGTTGCTCTTAGTTTAAAAACTGGCGTTGCATTATGTCAACTTGCCGACGAATTTGCGATACGCTTTGTCGTTGCTCCACGCTCTCTAAGGTCATCGTGGCCCCTATCGCTGACTGGCCCATCGCGAAGTCCGCAGCATCTGGACCACCCCCTCACCATGTCAGAACTGGAAGCTGCTCTTCGAAGATGCAAGCGTCACAGCGCTCCCGGGCCTGATCACATAGCATATCAAGCATTACGAAATCTCAGCTATCAGTCACGCAGCTCCTTACTCGAACGTCTAAATTCAGTTTGGTCTTCGGGTGTGATCCCTCAGGAATGGAAACACGCATTAATAACACCCCTATTAAAGCGCGGCAAGTCCTCCTCGGAGTTGTCATCCTATCGCCCGAAATCTTTGACATCATGCGTTGGCAAGCTTTTAGAGCGCCTGGTCCTTACACGCCTTGAGTGGTTCCTCGACGATACTGAAGCTCTTCCCCCTGAGCTCGCAGGATTCAGAAGCGAACGTTGCACCGCTGACTGCATTGCGACTCTCACGTCAGCATTGGAAGACGCCCGTTCCCAGGGACATACAGGCTTGGCAGTATTTTTAGACGTGGAACGCGCATTTGACTCTGTTCCCCATGATGTTGTTCTTGCGTGCTTGAGACATCTTGGCGTAACGGGAAGGATGTTAAGATATTTCGAAGACTTCCTGAACGGTAGGACTATCAGTGTCCGCCTGGGAACGCTTCAAGGTGCTGTTCGCCCACTGCTGCGGGGACTACCTCAAGGAAGCTGTCTAAGCCCGACACTCTTCAACGTCGTAATGGCAACGCTACCACTGTGCATGGACTCATCACCTCATCCTAGTGGTATGATAATTTATGCTGACGACATTTGTTTGTGGGCTTCCCATTCCGATCGCCGTATACTTCGCCCTTTTATGCAAACCTGCCTTAAACGAGTTGCAAACATGCTGGAAGACCTCGGCCTCTCCATCTCGGCACAAAAGACGGCTGTGTTCGCATGTTCCCGCCGTCCTCTTCGCCACGGGTTTCCACGTTTATCTTTATCTGGGATCCGATTGCCACGTGTGCGAAACTACCGTTATCTGGGCGTTGATCTCGACTCGCGGCTCTGCTGGCGTCGCCACGTAACTACTCTTGTACGGCAGAGCACGATGACAACCTCTCTTATTCGTAGGCTTCGTGGCCTTGATTGGGGACCGAACCTGTCTCGGATTCTTTATGTCGCGCCGTACTTGCCCCCTACTCGCTCTCTGTGGGATCAGCTGGAACGACGCCATCGCGCTGGACTAATGATAGCCCTAGGGCTCCCCTCTTACTCTCGAATAGAGGCAACGTGGATTGAGGCCCAGGAAATGCCAGTATCTTTGCACGCTAAGGAACGGGCTCTTCGCCATCTGGTTCGACTCGCCCAGTCGAGCAGCGGTGGTTCTCTTTACGAGGATATCCAACGGCGGCACTGTTCTCATTATGGCAGACACTGCAACACTTTGATAGAGGCGCTCGGATCTACACCAGCTGTTCAGCGTTCTCCAGCCGATTCACCGTGGAGTGAGCATCCATTCACCGTATATGATGACATCCCTGGCTTTCATGGAAAATCAGGGCATTCCTCGCTGGTCAGCCGCGCCTTGACGGAAGACGTCCTGGCGTCCCGCCACGCTTCCTTTAAGATCATATTCACTGATGGCTCTGTTAATCTCATTAACGATTCCGCGTCAGCGGCATACCATATCCCATCAGAACACCATTCTTGGTCAGGACGGCTTGATCACGCTCTTTCATCGACTACAGCCGAGCTTTGTGGAATTCACGCAGCTCTTCTTTATATCTTGAAAAGGCCACCAGAAAACTGGCTGCTCGCAACGGACTCCCAGTGTGCAGTGCAAAGCATTCGAAGTGGCAGAGGCGTTACTGCCAGCATGACTCGTGAGATAATTAACTTGGGACGTATACTTGTTTTCCGAGGCTGTAACATTCGAGTGCAATGGATACCTTCACATGTCGGCATTCTTGGCAATGAAAAGGCGGACCAACTGGCTTCCAACGCTCTGCCCCTACCTACTGCTACTTTACAGCTTCTGACCCAGACTGACTCAAAAATAGCAATCCAAACCTGGATACAGCATAGACATCCGGTTTCAAGAATTGCAGCGCATGACCCGCCTCCCCTGGCATGTACGCGGGGCTTAACACGCAAGTTTGCTTCCCTTCTTCATTGTCTTAGATCAGATTCCGCTTATACAAACGTTAACTTGTACCGGATTGGAAAAGCGGCCAGCCCTAATTGCCAACACTGTGACCAACAAGAGACAATTGAACACATATTTTTTAAGTGCGAACACTACGCATCCGAACGAATTGAATTCTTGAACTGCCTGAGAGGGCTGGATATTCCTTTCACGCTCGAAGCTACATTATTTCCGAAGGGACCAACTTCCACGTGCGTACGGCTGAGAAAATCTGTGTTTTGTTTTTTGGGCGCGTGCGAACTACTCTCAAGACTGTGACTGTGACGTGTAAGAAACTTTAGAACGGTAGCTTCGCCTTATCTGCGGGCGGGGGCGGGGCTGAGAGCGCGAGACCAGCGCTTTTAGCGCTTCTCCCCAGCTCGCGCGCTCGAGCAAAGCCTGAACGCGCGGAGCTTTCGTGCTCGCGCTTCCAGCTTTGCCTTCGCTCGCACGTGGGGTGAAACGAAGTATAGTTAGGTCGATATAAGTACTCTCATTATTTATTTTGTGCTTGCTGGTGCGCGCTATGGGGTTCTGTCGTGTATAGCACTGTTTGAACATATGTCACAGTTCGTCTTAACGGCCCTAATCATTTTATATTATCTTTTTATTTTCGCCCGCGAAACGTGTTTAGTCATTAGTTTGCCAACGCTGCCCTCGTCATCCCCGGACCCCTTCATCACCATATTTTCCCTTCCCTTTCCCCGCATTCACCCTCATCAACCTACAATAACCCAGGCCCGTGAAACGTGCCCACCGTGAGTGAGGCAAATGTCACGTCTGGCAAACAACACAACCAAACAACCAACCAACTCCGATATATAGACATTTTTGGAGACGAAGTAGGTAAATACATGTATGTTTGTTTCATTAATAAGGACAACTCTGATTTTGGAGGCTTTTTCTTGGGCGAACGGAGGTGTAAATATTAACGAGAGATCGCTGTACTCCCCAGAAGGACGAGTGGCGACATAGCCGCTACGCATGATGAAAGATCGCGCACAAAGACACGAGGACAAAGGAGGAAGGAACACAGAACACAGACAGGCGCGTACTCACAACTCTGGTATATTAGGTGAAGTAAGGAAAGATGAAGCACGATTCATTTATGACAGGGGACACCGGCACCAGGGGGAACACAGTTCAGTCACAGTGAAATGATAGCAAAAAGGCAACTACTTTTTCGCTCGAAGCAACCGACGGCTGACTAACTCAGCGATCGGCCAAATCAAGATGGTAAACGCCTCTTTTGTCCACTACGGTTTTGTTGATATTTGCACAAATCGTATAACTAGGAACCACTTAAGTAAGATATGAACATCCTTTTGATACGAACATCCCCCTTGTTCCCCTTCTTCCGGGATTATTTGCGTCATTCTTGTCTAGCTGGCTTGCGCCTTTGCATTTAATTGCCTTATAATCATAACCTTAAAATGCGAGACATTCCCCCTTGTTGGTGTTAGACTGGTGGCAGCTGATAAAATCCGTTTGCTCTACTGACGTCTAACTCCCGGTTAGCTCAGCTGGTAGAGCGCTCCACTGGAAATGGAGAGGTCCCTGGTTTGATACCAGGACTAGGCGTATTTTTTGGTCGCGCAGCTAGTCACCTATAGCTGTGTTTGGAGATTTGTGTTTGTCCTGGGTGTCCACCCTTGTTCCCCTTCTCCAGGGATTATTTTCGCCATCCTTTTGAAGGACGAAAACAGATTGACTCTAGTTATCATGCAGCGAAAATAAAAGGGTATCATCTGCATACTGGAACATCATAGAATACAGGCGTAGTTAATAATAGATAATTTACATAAACAATAAGAAGCAGAGGCACATTCATTCAACTCGTAGTCACTTAACCGTGTTTATTTTATTTTTATCTTTTTATAAAATTTATTTGTGAAGTAGCCTCTCAAAGATCTGTTGTGCATTATTCAGTTAACAAGTATTGGATAATTGTATTCCCGCTTACAAACTTCAAAAAGCTAATGAAAAGAGGTACAAAATAGTAGCCAGTTTACTGTTATTTGTCTGATTTTGTTTTTCTTTCTTGCAGGCTACTTTGCATCGAAGCTATTTTAAAGTAAAACCCAACCAGCAAAGACAACTTCTAGGCACAAATAAAAACAGGTTACGTTGCGATGCATGACCGCTCATAGTTGAAACAAACACTAATACAGATTTACAGTTTGTATACATTCGTTCCCAAAATGGCCCTTCAGATACCATCTCGGAAGAAAACAAAATATTATATCAACGCAACAAAACAGCACGCGCGGCACGGGAAGAATTACCTTAGACGGAATTGCGTTCGGTGGTTTCGAAACAGACGCCAAAGTGCCAGCGTGTGAGTTCCCGTAAGTTGGTTTAATTGCGTTTAGTTAGGCCGAATATAAAGCTTCGATATCATATCATCAGATTGTGCCCCAGCTTTACTGGACCTTGCATCACGCTTTTAAAACTCCTTAATACGAAATTGACACAGAACCAACTATGGTGCTGTATAATATTCTTTTTTCCTTTTAGAGCCGAGCTCTTAGGCGCCCGTGCCTGGCTTGAGAGGCGTCGCCGTCGCCATCGGCATCGGCGTCGGCGTAACCACGCACGTTGCATTATGGGACGTTTCCCCGCTAAAGTTAGCGGCGAAATTTTCCCGTTAAATTTAGCTGGAAAATTTTCCCGCTAAATTTAAGGGGAAATTTTCTCGTTAAATTTAGCGCGAAAATTTCCCGCCAAATTTAGCTGGGAAATTTTCCCCTCTAAATTTATCGAGAAAATCTCTAGCTAAATTTACCGGGGAAATGTTTCTGCCAAATTAAGTGGGAAATTTTCCCGCTAAATTCAGCCGACAAATTTCTCGGCTAAATTTAGCGGAAAAATATCTCGCTAAATTTAGCGTGGAAATTTTAGCTGTATTTAGCTGGAAATTAAGCGAAAATTTCCGCCGCTAACTGGGAGGGGAGCAGGAGAGGAGGAGGGGAGGGGGAGGAGGGCGAGGAGGGCGAGGAGGGGCATACCAACACCCTCTAGAAAGGTATAAGGCCTTAGCTCTCTTCCCGTGACGTCACACGATAGGGCGGATTGGTAAAAGTGCGGAGCGCTGTTCAAGAGAGGTTGTCGCACCGATTTACCGCGCGGGCACTTTTTTTTCTTGCAAGAACGAGCATGCATGTGCTGTAAAAGAAATTTCACTGGACGAAAATTATAGGAGCGAAACATTTCTTTACACAATCCAGTTTCGTTTGTTTTTGCGCTTCATCAGGAGCAATACACCTATTTCTTCTGGAGAGTTTCGGCTTTCCGTTTTTTTTTTTTACTTGTCAGCAGCGTCGAGAAGCTTGTCGTTTAGCTTTCCACAGAAGTTCTTCAGTAAAACGTTCGTGCTGCACCGAAGGATGTCTTTCAGCACATATTCACTCGTGTGGCCGTTCCCGCAGGCGTCGAAGTCAGATGGCTCTTCGTTGGCCAGCAAATGCAGCGTCAGCTTCGTGATGACCTGGCGCTGTTCGGGCATTAGTAGCAGTTCTGGTTGCGTAGCGAGCTGCTCTACGACAACTTAGCTGTGAGCAACAGCATTAAGCGCAAACATCGATGGGTACACTAGACCTCCTCGGTCTAACTGCTTCACGAGATCATAGTGTTCATGGGCGGCAGACACTGTGATTGTCTTATCCACAGTCAACGCGTCCTTGCATTTTGCGCAATTCAACTTTTTGAGGGTCACGTACACGGCATATCCTGCAACGTAGACCAGGATCGGAAGGATGTCCTGTATCTTCGAAAGCGTCTCGCTGCTTACAACTACGTTGCAGCTGGTATGCAATGCCTGTACCTGCTTCCGTACACATTCCCAATGCTGCTCAGTGGAAATAGTCGGCAAGGTGCTCTGCAGGCGCAGCTTGCTTTCGACTTCATAAATCTGCCTGATAGAAACATGACACTGCGCACCTGCCAGTTCTCTATACTTTCCAAACCGGTCCTCTAGGCAGTCTGTTTGTATCTTACCAAAAAGAACATAGGTCATTTTAAGCTCTTCGAAGCTGTACCTAGCGAGCTCCACAAGCGCATAGGTAGTGTGCTCGAGCGCAGCGTGAGTCTCCTTTGTCAGAGTACCTTTGTCAAGGCCTTTGTTTTTCCACTCATCCAGCCATTTCAAAAGCAAATGCAAGAAGTCAATTTTTGGATCGCTGTCCACGGAGAACACTGGTTGTTGGAACTGGTCTCTCAGCCTCTTTCCCTTCCACGGAGTTTTCACATTCACAATTTTCCACCACTTGAGTATGATGTCGATGAAAGTAGCAGTGGCCTCAAATGAGAACAGGTTGTGCTTCGCTCCAAGAGCACGCAACGCCACAGGCAAGGAATCATTGAAGATTTGCAAGGCAAGCTTTACGTTCTGCCTTTCAATATTCGACGGGTAAAGGGCTTTTCTCGATAGCCCATAGTCATATTTCAACAGCTGGTCACATTCTTTGCTGTGAAGATCCCTGATTGTCGAAAATGACGCTGTTTGCATGCGCTCTGACTGTGCCGCATTTGTTTGCATCTCAGGGAAGTAGAAGCAAACTTCGTCATTCTTCTGGTTGATCCAGTTGTTTCGTATGCATTTTAGTATGTGTACCGGTTCTATAACGAAAAACAGCGGCCTTGCAGGGTCTGATGGGTGTTGATACACAATTCTGTGAGAAGCAGGCGATTCGAAGTGGGACTTTGCTTTTCTGTTCACAGAGTTGTTGTCACTCACGACGCACACAACGCGGTACCCAATCTTTTCCAGCCCGCAAATCACATCTTTCAGCATCTTGTGCAGGAACTCCGCGTCTAGTCTGTGCACTGGCACGATGTGCGCAACTTCTTTGAATTTGCACTTCAGGCTGCGCACCATGAAAACGAGCGCACAGTTTGCAGCTTCATTTGAGTTAAGCGCAGCTCCGGTAATATTGCCCCCTTTGTATTCAAAGTAAGGTTTGATGTGTATTTCGTCTACCATTACGGTGACGAAGCGCTGGTCATCTTTGAGGTCAGAAATTCTTCTCGCCATGTAACTGAGGAATGCTTCGCTCTGATACTCTTGTTGAGGGCTCATGCTATAAGAGGAGCATACGTATCTGATCGTCATGGGATGCGGCAGAGTGACGCTTCCATGGCTGCGTATATAAGCGTACGCATGAGGCGAAATGGTGAAAAGAATGCAACAGAACACCATGAAATCTGCAGAGTAGCGTCTGCGCTGTTTTTTCGCTTGGAACAAGCTTACTTGCTCTCGCAGAAATCTAATGGAGTCGGCGTCGTCTTCTGCGTGGGACGTGGACAACTGATCCAGCAGTAGGCAAATAGCCTCGCAAATGTCCTCGACTGAGTTGGAAATCAGGTCCCCGTCCCACTTCTCGATGCCTTCGAGGAGTTCTACTATATTCTCTTACTGTCAGCAATTTCTGGAACGACCATGTTTGCACCTAATTTTTTTACCGCCGTTTTCATGACATGTAGCGTCACGCTCATGTCTCCTTTTACGCAGACAGAGTACTTCAGCCACGGGGCCTCATCGTCGACGATGTGGATAATAACAAGCCTTTCGTCATTTTCTATTATGTTCCAAAACTTAATCTCCTTGCTCCGCAAGTGTCCGATTAGTTCTCCTAAAGAATGGACTTTGTCCTCTTCATGTGCCCTGTTAAACATCTCCTCGGACTCCGCGACAGCTTTTTGCATAGCAGCATGCTCCATGCGCGCCCGCTTGGAGTCGGGATCTTCTCTTCTTGTGGCTTCCCTAGACAGGTAGGTCGGGCAGCTATGGAACTTCGACGGTACAGCGTCAGGGCGGAGGCGGACATGGGATAAGGGCACTGTGATGGTGCGGCCAGTACTTTCATCGGTATGCGATGCTTCTCGGATGATGTCCTCATGTCCGAAGTGAAGTTCGCATACCTAGAAAGGAATTTTGCGTCCAATGACAAACCAATGGGTATTTGACATAAAGTGCGGATTGCGAGCCACATTTATACGAATGTATACATATCTTGAATTTCCATTTGCAATGAAACAATTAATTCTCTACCAAAAAGAAAGCTTACCCTTGAATTCTCGGTGACGGAGAGGTCTTCCCGCGGCACAGCGCGTATCCATGCGTCCCTCAGTGTTTGATCTTTGTGGGTCGCTCTACTAAACTGCTGCCCAATCGGTCCCTGCCTGGTCCGCCCTCCCAAGACGTCACACGAGCAAGGATAGATTCAAAACGATTTACTGTTCGGCGCCTTGGTGGTGGGCCTGGCTGTCTCAGTCGTTGTTCGGTTGTCTTGCCCTGCCTTGTCCGGAACTCCTTGTGCACTGACTCTCGCGCCGGGCCGCCGGTCACCGCTCCTGCCCCCTCGCGCGCCGTCGTCCTCCTCGGCTTCCCACACTTCCCCCCCCCCCCCCCTCAAGGCCCAGTCTTCGGGGGGGCCCCGAGTGTTCACTGGTCTTAGCCGAGGAGTTGTTCCACCTCGGCCATGATGGCGTCGTCGGAAGTCGAGGGGGACGGAGGAGGCTGGTGGACGACACTGGCCCGATGGCTTGGGCCAGAAGAGGTGGTGGCGGCCGATGTTGTGGGGGCCGTCGCGGTGGCGGGTTCGATGGCGGCGGCTGCGGCAGCTGGTGCGGCGGCACGGTTTTCGGGAGGCCGGGCTGGCTGGACGGAGGCCAAGGCAGCGGGAGCCAGGAGGTCCGGGTGGCTTGCCCTCAGCGTCTGGACCGCTGCCGCCGCGTTGTCCGGGAGGGGCTGCGCCTCCAGCAGGTCGGTATGGAGTCAACCTGCTTCGTGGGTCTCCAGGTGGATTATTGGGACCCCGCACAGCCAGCAGGTGTCAGGCGCTCCCAGACCCGTGGCACCGCCGGCTGCGTGCGGCCACGGAACGGGAGTGGGACTGGGTGGTCGGGCTGGCCAGGCGTTGGTCTGGGTTGGTGCTTCCAACGCCGGCGGGAGACGAAATGGACCGCCCCCCCCCCCCCCTTCCTCCCACGCCGTCCACCT
The DNA here is from genome assembly GCA_013358835.2 of Ixodes persulcatus. Taxonomy (NCBI): domain Eukaryota; kingdom Metazoa; phylum Arthropoda; class Arachnida; order Ixodida; family Ixodidae; genus Ixodes; species Ixodes persulcatus. The sequence goes on from JABSTQ010000456.1 coordinate 17,022, forward strand.
GGCCACGGTGTGGCAGGGGGGCCGACTCCAGGCAGGTCCCCCCGTCGTAGACGGACCCGCCCCGTGGTGCGGGGGTGCCGTCGCGGACAACCATGCCTGGTGCCGCGATGTTGCTGCGGACGGCTCTGCCCCGTGCCGCACAGGCCTGCCTGCTGCCGGGCTCGAGGTACCTGCGGAGCCCAGGCGGCGTTGGCCCACTCCACCATTCGGCCATCCTCGGTGTTGACGCCTCCAGCTGGGCGGCCGCCCCGAGGGTTTGGTCGACCGGACCACAGGGGTCCAGCCGCCCCGGGGCCTGGCCCATCCGGTGGGCCTCCTGGGTATGGCCCCCTGGGGCGGTTTCTCCAAGGAGGCATCCTGTGTAGAAAGAACACTGTCAGAACACCGGAATATCATCACTTCCTGTGGCCGAATGTGGCGGCGGCGGTAGTTTTCATTAACTATGTTCCCCATCGCGACGGTAATACCCCTTCAAGTCCGCGATGTGAACTGGACCCGACTCCTCATTTGTATCACACCGAGTGAGTTTATAAGTAAGCCGTGACATTCGCGTCTTTACCTCATAGGGCCCTTCCCATCTATGAGCAAGCGATGCGGCGAAGCCGCTAGCTGCGTTACTCAGAGGGTGGGTTCTTCTCAGGACCAAGTCACCAACTTTGAATTACAGTGCCTATGGCTCCTGTCATACTGCGCCGCTTGCTCGATCCTTGCGGCATCAAGATTCTCTCTAGCATCGTGCAGCGCCTCAGACAAGCGGTTCGTTAGCTGTTCCGCGTACCTAGAGAGCGGGCGTCCTGGTGTTCCTTGGTTGCTCCGTAACTCGTTCTCCAGCGGAGACGGTATCTCTTTGGTAGGTTCAGAAACGCTGGCGTGAAACAAGTCGATCTGTTCACGGTATTCCGGATGGCAAAACTCATCTCAGCGATGTGCTCATCCCAGTCTCGGCGTCTCTCCGTTAGCGCGATCAGCATGCTTTTGACATTCCTATTTACTCAGCTCAGTGATATTGGCTTGGGGATGGTACGGCGTTGTCCTCTTGTGCTTTATGTTCAGCGCCAAGCAGGAGTCCACGAACACTTTACTAGTAAAATAACTAGCGTTATCACTAATGAGACACCTGGGTGTGCCGAAGCGTAGGAAAGTATCTAGTAACTTTCCTAGATCCGCTCTGAAACCAGCTTCCTCAGTGGGTACAGCTCTGCCCACTTTGAGAAATGATCGGTAATAACCAAGGGGCACTGGTTTCCCCGTGGACTTCTCGGCAGTGGGCCGATGATGTCGCAAGCGACGATCTCCCACGGGTATTGACTCTCCACCGACTGCATCATGCCCGGAGGCTTGCCCCCGCTGGGCTTCGCTTTCTGGCAGGCTGGACAGCTGCGGGCGTATCGGAGTGCGTCTTGCCTCATCCCCGGCCAGGTCGCGGCGCGGCATAACTTATGAAAAGTCTTGCTGCCACTGCCATGACCTGCCAGAGCCGAGTCACGGAAGTACCCGATAAACCTCTTTCATAGCTTCCTGGGAATCACCACCCTGAAGGGAGACTCATTACCCTCCACTTCATCGATCGTTGGGATGTAGCGAAGCAATAAGCCGTCTTCGCCCAGCAGATATGAATCAAATTGATCATTAACTCGACCGCCAGCCTTCCCGGTGTCAACCCCAATTTCCGCCAGTTTACCCAACACCCGCTGACAAAAACCATCTGCTTTCTGGGCCTCGACAAGCTCTTTCTTGCTGATTACTTCACCCCAAGCGACGATCTTTTGCTCCTTCGTGCCGCGCGCTAAGGCTGCTACGAGTGCCGGTTGCTTAACCTCCTTCCAACCGTCCGTGAGGGACCTCACCCTGCATTCAGAGACATTCTCCTGTTCTTCCCGCGCTTCTCGTTACACTCTGGTTGCGTCACCTCCTCCCAACCACCATCCTGAGGCGCCCAAGAGAGCCCGTCCGCGACCTTGTTGGTCGATCCCTTTCGGTACTCAACCGTGTACGAGTAGCGCTGCAAGGTTAGTACCCAGCGGGCCAGCCTTCCCGCGAGCTCTTTTAGCCTCTGAATCCAGGTAAGTGCTGCGTGATCAGTCTGAATAACGAAAGTCGTACCGTCTAAATAGAGGTCGAACTTCTTCAGAGCAAACATGACGGCCAACCCCTCCTTTTCCGTCACGCTGTAGTTGCGTTCCGGCGGTGTGAGCGTTCAACTAGCGAATGCCACAGGGCGTAACTGTCCATCATGCTCCTGTAGCAATACTGCTCCGACACCGTAGTCGCTCGCATCTGTCTGCACAACAAAATGCCGATTAAGATCTGGTAACCGAAGGCTAGCGGTGTTTGCTATTGCCCTCGCGAGAGAAGAGAAGGCAGCACCCTGCTCTGGACCCCAGAGCCACCTCGAGCCTTTCCGGAGCAGCAGATTCAATGGCCGCGCCAGCTCCGCGCACATCGGAATGAACTGCCGGTAAAAGCCAACCGTCCCCAGAAACCTTTGAAGGCTCTTTACATCGTGCGGTGGTGGATAATCGAGAATAGCCCTCAAATTATCATCGTTCGGCTTCAAGGCACCGTTGTCTACGACAAAGCCTAAAAGATTTACCTTTGAGGCGGCCAGCTGCACCTTTTTTGATTAATTGTTAGACCCGCCTCACTCATTCGACTTAAGACAATCTCGAGATGAGTTATGTGCTCTTTGAACGACTTGGAGAATACCACAACGTCATCCATGTAGGCCATGGCGAAGTTAAATTTCGCATCGCTCAGCACGATGTCCATGAGCCGCTGGAAACTCGACGGCGAGTTCGACAACCCAAACGGCAGACGCGTAAACTCAAATAACCCCCTGTAACAGGTGAACGCCGTCTTTTGGACATCGTGTGCCACCACCTGGATCTGGAGAAAACCCTGCTACAATCCAGCATGGTGAAAAACCCTCGCGCCTCCAAGCGAATACATTATAAACTCAATAGAGGGAAAAGGATACGCGTCCCTTCTAGTGACCTCATTAAGTCTTCGTAATCAACGCAAAGGCGCGCGTGCCGTCTTTCTTGGCGCCAAAACTACTGGGAACGCCAGTGACTCTGCGATGGCCGCACCGCCCCCGTGTCCAGCATCTCCTCGAGAGCCGCGTCTAGGAGGGCCTCGTTATATACGCTTAGTGGTGTAGGATTACACCCCCACGGCCTGGCCTCTCCTGTATCTATCCTATGTGTAAAA
>JABSTQ010000457.1:0-60481 GCA_013358835.2 Ixodes persulcatus
AATGTCACCCCAAGAATATAAAAGTTACTTTCTTCCGCCCCTTCCGCCTCGTCATCCGACCAAAGCGAATCATTCTACGCTTACTTTGTTCTATTGAGAAACATAAGAAATGTGCTTACTAAACGTGGCGCTTTGTATGCGCTAATTGATTCGACGGAATCTGGCATAGCCTTTTTAACTTAAACGTGGCTTACGCTCGAGGTTCGTGACTCTGAAGTTTTCCCCTCGTCTGTGAATTAAAATCTGTGATAGAATGTGCAAACGGGGCGGGGGTGTACTATACTTCGTCTCATCCTACGATGGACTAAAGGCAGACGCTACGAACCGCCAGATCCAATCACGAGCCACTTAGACATTGTGCGGTATTTCGCTTCGAAGCACGTATCGATACCCACGTCTCGGATCACTCATGGGAATGGGCCTACAGTGGTTCGGATCGAGCAATGAGTGACTCAACAATTTTACATTACAAAGAAAGCCTCGGCTTACTGGCTCATTGCAGTGTCGAAGCTATAAAAATGACGCAGCGTTTTTGGATTCGGAACATTATTCGTCCAAACCTAAACAATGCTAAGCGTGTCATAGTTTAGCGTGGAACGTGATTGGACCTGGCGGCCCGTGGCTTTGGCCTTTAGTCCATCGTAGGACGAGACGAAGTATAGCAGCTGTGAACAACCGCCTGAAGTCGTCACTTTTGACTACGGCACCTTGCTTAGAAATGGTTTGGTTACATATTTATTCACCCTCTATACCAGGCGTGGCCAGGCTGACCCGGCCTAAGAGCCGCAAACAAAACCGCGAAACTTCCAAGAGCCGCGGGGGGGGGGGGGGGCAAACTTTTGTTTAGAGCAATAAACGAAACTCGAACTACTTTCATTCTATCCCAGTCAAAAGCAGTCCAACTGTACGTAAGGTAGCAGTAGCACAAGACTACCAAACCGCAACCTGTCTTTTGATTTAAAACGTGTTTCATTTCTCTTTTTGGGGAAGTGCTCGTGTGTCTGGGAGGGAGGCGGGAAAGTGGGAGGGGGGAATAGGAAAGGGAGCCGCGAGCCGCACTTTAACACGCGGAGAGCCGCACGCGGCTCGCGAGCCGCAGCTTGGCCACCCCTGCTCTATACAAACTATCAGTTGCCTCTGTTACAGACCACCAGACATTAATGATGCCTTTGTGCCTTTATTACTAGAGTGCCTCAGTAATATATTCTTCAAATTTCCTAAAGCAACGCTTATCCTTCTCGGCAATTTTAACTCCCCCTCTATCGACTTGAACAAGTTAACAGCAAATGACAAAGAATCAAAATGTTTCATCAATATGTTGTGGGACTTTAGCCTTACACAACACATTAGTCGGTCAACTAGAATCGCTAATCACAGTAGCAACATACTTGATCTTTGCTTATCTAAGGATGCCAATGTAATTAACTTTTCACTGCTACCTGGGCTCAGCGACCACCTCATTGTACACTTTAATGTTTCGTTTTCTATTCATCGCAAATGTATTCTTCATAAGCAAATGAGAGAATATAACAAAGCGGACTATGATTGAATTAACGCTGAATTAGAGGTCTTTTATGAGTCCTTCAGGGAGGCATTCCATAATTACTCGATCGATAAAAACTGGCTTAGATTTAAAAATAGATTATCATTGCTCGCGAGCAAGTACGTGCTCCTGGTTAACATCAAGACAGATAATCACAACGCTTGGTATACTAAAGCAATTAAGCAACTAAGCAATAAAAAAGATTATTTAAGCCTGCTAAACTGTCTCCCTTAAACATGGAGGCATGGGAAAACACGAAGAGTGCAAAAATGATTTAAATACGCATTTTCAATGTTAAATAAAAATGTTATGGCGTCGACCTATTAAAAGCATTGTCCGACAAATCCAAACAGTTATAAAATGTGAATAATCCTAAACCGTTTAACCCTCTTGCTTTAACTGATTTCGAAGGTCAAGTTCTGTTCGACGACCAGTGTGCTGATTGCCTAAACAACTATTTTTGTTCCCCCTTCACCAACAAAGATCTTAAGTTCATTCCACAGCTTGCTGCCCTCACGCATCCGTTTATCAAATCAAATCAAATCATTTATTTGCGTCTGCAAGTACAGATGCCGGAGCCACGGACAAAAAAGCCAATCTTTGTTGGCTTGACGAGGTCCGGGCCCCGAGAGCTTGGCAGATGGTGACAGAGATGCAGGAAAAACAATCAGGGTAATAAATATGCACAAAACACGTTAACTGAAAGGTCAACATAACTTAATACATATTATACAAAAAGTAGGTACATTGATTTACGATTTAAACTATAAATGTCATGATTATCTAAAGAATATTTATTGAGTAATGTGGGTAGGTTATAATGAAGGGACTGCAAGCCGTAATTTGTACGATAACGGGACACCCTCCATTCCTCCGAGCAGCGGGTGCGGATGGTGGTTATATTTCTGGTTAAATTTGATGTATGCCTCAAAAAACCAATCACTTCTGGTGATGAAAAACAAAATGTCCTAATCAGAAGGTATTCATACAATCGATATATATTAATAATTTTGTATTTTTGAAATAATGACTCGGTATGGAATAAATAATTAACGTTTCCAATAAAGCGTAACACTCTCTTTTAAAGCAATAGTATTTTGTTTAGATTTGATTTTGTCGTCGTACCCCATATGATATGACAATACGTTATTTGGGATTTAAATAATGCATGATATATTTGTAATTTTATATTTTCGGGGAGAATGAAACGACATCGAGCAATAATACCGACGATTTTGCATAATTTACTGGTAATATGATTTATATGTTCATCCCAAGACAAGTTTTCTGAAAATATAACACCCAATGTTTTATGATTTTTCACTAGTTCAACTGGCTTAGAATTAAACTGGAGAGTTTTGTTTAGAGCTACATGTTTATTGATTGATCTAAATAATATTGCTTTAGTTTTTGTTTCATTAATATTAAGCCCATTTGAATTTGACCACATTGCAAATATGGAGAGCATGACATTTCCTTTGATTATTAAGTTATCCGCATCCGCGTCAGAGAGGAACAGGCTGGTGTCGTCCGCATACATTATAAAATGAGTGTCTTCATCAGTATTCATAATATCATTTATATATATATTAAACAGTAAGGGCCCCAATATGCTACCTTGTGGGACACCATATCTGATCGGCATAAAAGATGATAAATGTCCATCAATGCACACACACTGCATACGATCTTCTAGATATGAACACAAAAGTGAAAGTGAGGGACCACGAATGCCGTACTGGTATAATTTGTCAACAAGTATTTTGTGATTAATACAATCAAAGTCTTTGCTAAAATCTATAAATATGCCTAACGTCAAAAGTTTGTTTTCGATGTTATGTAAAATAATTTCCTTTTGTAAGAGGAGTGCGGATTCCGTCGACTTTCCTTTTCTAAAACCGAACTGACACTCAGAAAGTACTGAGTGTTTGACAAAAAAACTATCTAAACGACACAAAATAATCTTTTCGAGCCCTTTAGAAAAAATAGGTAGGACCGATATAGGTCTATAATTAGACAAATGATTCTTTTCACCACCCTTATAAAGCACTGACACTTTTGCAAGTTTCATTTTCCTAGGGAAATCTCCGCACGACAAGCACAAATTGAAGATGTGTACAAGATATGGTGCTATAATGTCAAGAATATATTTAATGGGTTTAATTTGGAGGTCATCAATATCACATGCTTTACTATTTTTTAGGCCCATAAATGTTTTAAACACTTCATCATAACTAGTAGGATCAAGAAAGATGGATTCATTGATTCCTCGTGAAATACCGTTCACAGCTGTCTCGCAGTATGAGCTGGACGCCAGATTTACGAAATGGAAATTAAAACACTCAGCCAGCGCGGCGTCGGACACCAATCTGCCATCTATGTTAAACCATTACCATCGACTAGCTCAAAAATACCAAATATACGAAGCATGCGTCATCTCTGATTTTAACCGATATTCTTCGTGAATCCCTTTCGTCTGGTAACGTCCCCCTCGACCGGAAAATTAACCGAGTCTTCCCCACACATAAGACAGGAAACCGAAATTCACCTTCAAATTACCGTCCTGTATCACTGACCAGCATTCCTTCAAACACTTTGGAACATGTAATATTTTCTAATGTTATTAGATATATCAAATCTAATAACCTTCTAACCGTAAACAAACACGGATTCAGGAAATAATTATCATGCGAAACCAAACTCCTCAAATGTGTAGCTAACATCCCTTTTAATTTGTAACGTAAGCAACAAACCGACGCAACATTAAAAACGAGCGTGTTGGTAAATATACTTAAACAACCAGAAATAATAAACACAACAATTTGTGTTTATTCTTTCCTGTTGTTTAAACCGGCGCAGTTTTCCTTGATTTATCGAAGGCTTTCGACAGAGTACCTCATAACCTCCTTGTAATGAAACTTCACCAGTTAAATATTGACCTCTTTATAAATGCTTAGACTTCTGAATTTCTTTCTGATCGTTGTCAATGTACCGTTGTTAATATATCAGAGGTATATAAACCGACCGTAACGTCCGGCGTTCCCCAGGGAAGCGTGCACAGACCACTTCTTTTTTTAATCTACCGTAATGATCTCCCTCTTTTGTGTTTCTTCCTGGATCCGCCTTTTCGCAGATGACTCCGTAATCCACCGCACTATCTTGTGCCGCGACGACCACTCATCCCTTTAAGCTCACTTGTCATACGTTGCACATTGGTGTGATAATTTATTTATTTATTTACCCTCAAGGTCCGAAGACATTACAGAGGGGAGTGGGAAATACAAAGAAATAACAACAGGAAAAATAAGCACAGTCATATATCAAAAAATAAAAAGGTAGATAGAGCATCTTTAAAAATGCATAGGTCATCAATGGTGGCAATGTCATGAGGAAGGTGGTTGCATTCTACAGAAGTGCGCGGAATGAATGAATAAAAAATGCATTAGTGCTGCATGGAAAGACGCCCACTTTGTTCTTATGATCTAAGCGACGGGAAATATAATATGGAGGGGTTAGTAAATTGTGACGTATGGCCGGATTATGATAAATTTTGTGAAAAAGGGACCGACGAAAATATTATCTCTGTAAATGAAGAGTGGGTAATGATAACGATAGTTTCATGGAGGTTACACTAGACGCACGGTGGTATTTGGAAAGTATGAAACGTGCGGATTTGTTCTGGACGGCCTCCAACGATTGAACGAGGTATTCCATGCCGGGGTCCCAAACGGAGGCTGCGTATTCCAGCTTCGAACTAACAAGTTTTTTATAAAGAAGTTTGAGAGATGACGGCACAGAACTAAAATTCCTTCTTAAAAAGCCTAGCATGCAGTTAGTATTGTTAATAACATGTTCAATGTGAATATTCCATGAAAGATCAGATGTTATGTGGATGCCAAGGTATTTATGGCAGTGCACGGGCTCCAGTGGAGCGCTATTAAGGTAGTAAGTAGGACAAACGGCATTACGACGGGACACACGCATTGACTTGCACTTGGTGATGTTTAGTTCCATTAGCCATGTGCGGCACCAGTTAGATATTGAGATTAGATCGGACTGCAATAAGGTTGTGTCACTGTCGGTAGAAATTTCCCGGTAAATAACGCAATCATCTGCAAATAAACACACAGAGGATGAAATGATGGCTGGCAGATCGTTGATGTAAATAAGAAAGAGTAATGGTTCTAAAACCGAACCTTGCGAAACACCAGAGTTAACAGGCGTTAAATGGGAATTTGAGCCATTAACAGTTACGAATTGTGAGCGATGAGACGGAAATGTTTAATCCACTGAAGAACGCTTAAGTCAATATTAAGTTTACTCAGTTTAAAAAGCAATAATTGGTGACTGACCTTATCGAAAGCTTTCGAAAAATCGAGGAACAAGCAGTCCGCCTGGGACCCGCGGTCAAGAATGGAATGCAGATTATGAGTGAAAGATAGATGTTGGCAGATGTCACCGAACCTAGATAAATGCAATGTACTTACCTTCTCGCGTCTTTCGTCAGCGTTTTCTTATAACTACAGCATTAACGATATTACATTTGGTTTATCCTAATCGTATTTTGGTCTTCATATAACCAGCGATTTAACATGGATCACTCACGTCAATCACATTAGGCAAACGGCACATTTGGTTTTCTGCAACGGAGCCTCCCCCCCCCCCTCTCCCCCCCCCCCCTAATGTAAGGCGAAATGCATATCTATCCTTAGTACACCAAAAGTAGAATATGTTGCAATCATTTGGCCTCTGTGGCAAAAATTATCTTAGAGACGACCTAGAAAGTGTCCGAAAAAGAGCGTTATAATTTATTTATTCCGATTATTCTTTTTGCACAACGCGTGTCTAAATTGCGTAAACGAGCGAACCTCCCTAAACTCATTTTAAAGTGAAAAATATTTTGTTTAATACTGTTTTACAAGATTTATCACAACAACCCAACAATTAGAAATAAACAATTTCCTCCTCCCACTTTATTTTTTCCGAGATTAGATAACAGCTGTAAAATCCGACCCATACCTGCATCCACCACTTCTTACGCCAACTCTTCCATACCTTTCACAATAATTGAATGTAACGCTTTACCCGACAACATAGTCATAGTTATTAGCCCCGAGAACATGGCGTGGCGCCAGCTGACAGGCCTATCGTCGTGACGTAGGATGGGGGATCACGTGACCGTTTACTGCACTTGGCGTCAAGGGTGTAGTGTCTCGGTCTTTTCTCTTTTTAATACTACGGGTGTTTAAGGCTTCTTTTAACCCAATGTTTCGTTTCATTACTCGACCCAGTCAAGTTCCTAGATCGGCTACCGTACGAATGCTTCCGGGGAGCCGGTGAGTCGGTTGCAGGCGAGCAGGGAAACGGTCGCTGCACGGAAGCGCGGCGGTGTGGGCTCAAGGGTACTGGTCAACTTGTTGTCGTTTGCGGTGGCTGTCTCGCGCACCGCAATTGATGCTTACGAAGTGTGACGTACTTTTGAAGGTAGGCTAATTTTTTTTTAAACTTCTATTTGATCGGGCATTCCGTTACAATTGTGTACCCCTTTTCAGTTGTGCTGTCTGTAAGCAGCATCATTCCTTTCGTGGACACGGCCCACGAAACATTCTGGCTGTTGCTCGAGGGTGAAAGTGTTCTTGAAGTGGGACACGTGTCCTCCTTTAGTGTCAAGAAGCTGGATAAGGATTGCTACACGTTCATTGGATTCGTTCTCCAAACGTCGGCACTCACTTCGTACCCGCACGAGCTGGAGATAACACTGAATGGAAGAAACGTCGGTGACACATCGTGCTCCTGCAAAGCATGGGTGAAGGAAAATGCTGTATCGTTACTTGGTTGGTTTGTATGTACCCACCGGCCGGCGTGCTGTGAAATCGATCGAAGAGCTGGCGGCCAGAGCCGGGAGCGAAACAACTGGAGCACTCTTAGACATTGCGATTTGCGATGAACGGTGAAGTGCGGCGTCTTTTTTTAAAAATGATCGGTCGTCTCCCGTTGTTCTCGTGGCTCAGGAATCAAGAACAAAAAATTCTCGTGACTCAGTGGTAACGTGCTCGCTTCCCAAGTCACGAGTCGCAAGGTCAATACGGTGCATCTGACTTTTTTTTATATACGTTTTTGAAGCACCAATTTTGTAACTCTTCTGCGATGTTGGAATTTTCGAGTGACGAATATTAAAGCTTGTTGATAACATTTAATTTCATAAACTAATATCAGATCATCCAAAGGCCAATGACAGGTGTTCGTGTACATCATTGCGGTTTTTTCGCTTCTGCAAAAAAAGATTATGCAAAAAGTTCTCTAGCGAGGTGTATTAGAGTTGTAGAATTGTTTTGTCTGGGCCCCTACAAGATAAGCAGATGGAATACAAAAAGAAAAATATGAATTGCTAGTACGAGTGGAGATACTTGTATCACCAACCTTTAAAGTAAAATAAAAGGAGCCACATAACATTCTCTCATTTATGCAGCTGCTGGTTGCTTAAATACCACTAAGCTGCGAACGATGTTTGCATTAAAATAGTCACTGAAATTGTATGTCTTGTTACCCTCTGTAAATTACTCTTTCAAGCATATTAGCACTCAGCTGTTCTTGTATTGCGTGCCGCCAACTTGTACATACACTTTTAACCCTTTGTTCAAACGATATTGAAGCTGTATGAGAACGGTACTGCTATGCAGGGTGATACTTTTCACATCTTATGAATAATATTGGAATGCTTCTCCTTTCGGGTAGATGTGGGAGCTGATGTTTGAGTTGGTCGCCTAACTGTGGCATTGCGGCACCGAACAGTAAGTACTTTAGCATTGCTCCCTGAGCTTGAAAGCTGCCGAAGCCGATCCACGCGTGTACTGATCAGGCTTCAAACGCAGAAAAAAAAAAAAAAAGCGAAAGTAGCGAGCTAACGGTTTCCGAAGACCCCGACCAAAGCAGGGCGGAATAGCTGGCCTTATCACGTGATCCCCCTCCTACGTCACGATCGAGCGATCGCAGCGCTCCAATCGGTCCCGCTCGGGGCCAATAGTTAACTTCAGCTTTAGTCCAGGCGCAGCCGACGCTACGAGCTAATTCGACCGATCCAACAGCGTGAAAAGCGCAAGTCACTGGACCTTTTCCGTTTATGATTGGTTCAGCGATGATAGAACGCGTACAGAAACACGACGAACACCACGATGGTGCCCTTTTGAAGCTTTCTGATTGGTCTCATCAGCTCCTAGCGTTGGCTGCGTCTGGACTTAAAGGGAAGTATAACATTATAGACGAATTAAATAAAAATAATTCTAAATGAACTTCCGGAATCTACAACATACTAGTATTTTTTCGTGTGTGTTGGTCTTCGTCACTTTTTTTTTCGCATGTTCCGTTGATGCCTTTTTTTTGTTGTTGTTCATGGGTGTTTATGCTTTTTTATTGTCATTCAAATATGAGCTGCCCATTCCTCGTATAATGCCCTGTTCCAAGGCCTTCCTGGTACTAATAAATAAATAAATTGATAAATAAAGCATATGTTTATTTCGAAAATTGCACGATGTGCTGGTCCTCGTCGTCGATCAGTAAGAACGTCTCTAAGCAGGGGCGTCGAAACAGGGGGACGGAAAGGGGGAAGCGATTCACCACCGCCCCCCCCCCCCCCTCTTCCCCCAAGCGGCGTCGAAAGAAAAGGCAAAAGGGAAAGAAGGGGAGGCGGTCGCTCAGCCCCAGAACATACCCTCCTATGCAGAGTGGTAGGCGTTACCAAAAAAAATAAAAGTAACGAAATACGTTATTTGTTACTTGAAAATAAAAGGAACCTGTTGCCCCCTTCGTTACATAAAAATAAAAGGAACGCAATACCGTTACTGACAAAATGTAATGCACGTTCCTTTTGCGTTATTTTTTTAATTATGAATGAACACGTTTAACTGTTTTGATGTTACAGGTATGCATAAGCGTCATATTTCCAGAAACATTATGTCCATGCAGAAACAGAACATAAATACCTTATCTTTTTATGGTTTCACTTAAATACTCACAAGAAACAACGCAAAGAAAAGCACCAAAAACTCAAAAAGTCACATGGCCTGGCGCCTAGAAACACGGAAAAAAAATTAAAGTGTAACTTTTCTAAGTCTTGGAAAGACTATGTAACGAGTAACCTATTTACGTTACCCGTTACTCGAAATAAGCAACGTAAGTACGTTACCCACTACTGTTTAAAAAAAATGTAAAAAGTACGTTACGCGTTAAAGCGTTACCTGTAATGCCGTTAGTTGTAACGCGTTACCGTCAACACTTGTCCTATATAGTTCCCAGATATTTCAGAAAGGTATGATAAAGAATTCGGGGAAGGGATATCCTTCGTCTTCCATACCGTCACCCGGCCATCAATTCATTATACGATGGGTTCCTGCCCACTGTGGTATACTCGGTAATCAGAAAGCCCACAGACTAGCGCGCGCACACCTCCTCTCCGCGCTGGCCAAGGGACACTCCTCTTCTTCATCACTAGTCAACCCCTCCCAGGAAATCGCCAACCCCTGGCACGACTTGCGCCCTACCAAAGTTCAGCGCGGCGCCTACCTCTCCATGGCCGCTGACCCGCTATCCATCCCTAAGATTCCCTCCCAACATTTTTCTCGTAGGGAAGCCGTCCTGATTCCGCCAATTAAGACAAGGACTCTACTGACACCGCCTCTCCTACAGAGGATTCGCGGGTACGACGGGGCGGGATCTTCCACAGCCTCTGGCATCTGCAAGAACTGGAACCCTAAGGTAGACCTGGCTCATCTCATGTGGTCTTCCCGTTTGTATGATGTTCCACGACAACTGGCTTTGGACCTCATCACAAGCGCCCCGGTACCCGCATCCCTGAACGCCTGGGCATGCCCAGACACCTTCATATCCCCAGCATGGCTTGGAGCTCTGGGAGGCGTTACTCAACTTCATAAGGAACCCAACTGCGCCTCCAGTGGGGGACCGGCTCCTTCCGACTACAGCCAGAAGACACGGCCTCCCCCTCCCTCGTCGGCAACGGCCCTGAAGCCATGAGGTGTTGCCCTCTTCCGATCCTCTTCTTTGGTCCCCGCTCCCTAATCCCGTATCCTTCTCACTGACCTCCACAGCGCACTCTACGCAACATAAGGTCAATAAAAGTGTTTTCAATCAATCCCACCCCCTCTTAATTTCTGACCCCTAATGTTTTTTTTACGTTAGTCGTACTTTTTTTATTTTTCTCCGCCCTGTTTTTTCTTTCTCGTCATTCCCCGTCGTTTCCTCATCTCTCAAAAACTACCGACGTCACTACTAACACCGCCTGTCGGTGGCCCCGGTAGCGTTGTTGACAGGGCGGAAGATCAGCTCTAAAGCCGCGTACACCACGCAAAATTGGTGTGTATGTTTATACAGCCGGTAGTTAGTCTGCCTCAGTGGGCGTCTGGTGTCTCAGCTGTAGATGAGCAATTTAGCCAGTGCGGTACAACCGCTAACATTCCTCACAATCCAACTTTAACGTGCACCACGCAGTAGTAATACACGACCGCACGCTGGTACGATGCTTATCCAGATCGAAACGGGCAGGGGTGGAGATTGAACCCAGGATCCCTGGGCTCTGTAGCGCGAGCTTTCGCTCCACGTGCTACGAGTTGTTGTGCGCTAGCCCACTTGGCCACAGATTCCCCTAACACCACGCAAGGTTTCACAATACCACAAAGTTCAATCTTCGCATCGATTCTGAAGTGGTGATTTTGTCTTCAAGTAACGTTTTTCTAAAGTTTGGAAACGTCTCTTTGTCTTCACCGATAACTACCACAGACGACAATTTTGCGACGAGAAGGTTCAGAGTATATTCACACCCCGCCTGGACAATCTTTTAGAGACACGAAGGCTCGACGTTTTCAGTGCAGCCCTTCAATCAGCAGGCACTACGATATTGCTCGCGTGCGCCCCGATGAAGCTCGCTAAGATTTCGTATTTCATAATCTTGCTGGAATTAGAGCACCGAGAGAGTTTGGACGATTGACATCTAATCCAGCTTGACGCCATCGTCGTGAGAGTCCAATCAGAACGCTCCGCGAACGTCGTCCCCAACTTTGTGTTCTACGAGTTTAGCGACCCTGGATGAGCATCGTACCGGCGTGTGGTCGTGTATCACTACCGCGTGTCGCAAGTTAAAGACCCCAGGCTAACAGTCGTATTGCACTGACTAAATTGCTCATCTACAGTAGGTAACAATGTCGCCATGTTCTGGCAGACTAAACTGCTGCTGTATAAACAACTAACGACTAATTTGTTTGTTTTCCTTAGGTTCAAAGAAGAGGAAGGTTTATTAAAAACAGATTAAAGCCGGGGTCACACTGCTTCTACATCATACAAAAGACAGTCTGCAAACAGATTCGAACGCGAGTTACCCGAGGTCTGGACTTCGAATGCCGACTGGCAATGAGTTCAATGAGAAGACGTGGCTCCATGCGGTATTCGAACCACGGATATTGCGGTGACACGTGTTTGCAGGCTGTCTTTTTGTATGATGTATGAGTAGTGTTACCCCCTGCTTAAGAGTTGAGAGTTCACCGCTGTGCGAGTGTATTTTTTGTGTGTTTGGATTTCTGAGTGACTGCCTACCTGTGCGCCGGTACCTGTATCATGTCTTACCAACTCGGCCAAACTGCAGCATTAACCGGTTATTTTGTATGTTGTGATTTTATTTACTCTTCTATTAGATTGTGTTCTGGGCGTAAAGTTCAGAGAGCGGGCATGGCTGTGTAGCTTAAGTATGACTCGGTTGTCATTTTGCTGAACCGGCCAATAATTGTTTTACGTGCAGGCACCCTGACTGACCGCTAATACACATTGCGAGCTAAAACAACTCTGAAGGAGGTCGAGACAGCAGCGATGTCATGGTTCCGCCATGCTTCTGCGCGGGCAGCAGCAGAAAGAAGTTCCAGGGCAAGAAAAGACGATGCACCGCCCGAAAATAACTAAAGAAATCACCCGAAATGCGAAAAACAAACTGCTCTCAGCCTATCTAACACGAACAGAAATATATAAATTGCATGCAATGTGTACACTAAAAGTATTAGTAGCATGAACAAGAAATGTGATACGAACAGGCTGTGCAGGGTATCGACAGGATTGAAAGCTAGACTTACTAAAAGCAACAGCACAAGATATGAGTTGGATTAATGAATTCATAATTATTCTTTAAGTCACAGTGCCCTGCAGAACTTGTGTAGAGCGTTATAAATTGAGGGGTCTACTGTAAAATGAGCTGGTAAAAATCGGTGTTTTTATGTAGCAAGCTCAAATGTTTATGGAAGGTATAATTAAAATAATATAACAATAATAATAAATATTTATTTAATGTGTCTAAAAATAACCACAGTGGTCTCCACTTTAGTACACACAATAAAAAAAAGTAAATACCAAGCGAACAAACATGGCTGATCAAAGGACGAGATAACATAAAAAATTGAACAGTGGAAGAGATGCGCCGTAAGTACGCACGCTAAATAGTTGTGAGCTTTAGCTCGTGAAATCCCAGAGCGTACTTTTCTTCCTGTGAAAAAGAAGAATATCCTCGAAAATTTCAAAGACCGAATCGCTTGATAGTTGTGTTTGTGGCGTCATCTTTTAATATTCGTAGCAAGCACTGCATTGAAATCAGATGATGCAGTCACCATCGTTTCTGCGTTTTCTGCTTTCGAACGAGTGCTTGTGTACCTGTCAGGAGACGGGTTTACTACGGTTGATCGAATACCATTTCATCGAAGCACGTTTTAGGGAACGGGCATGTTTTATTGAAGCACGCTTTTAAGAAAGCAGAGAATCAGTTTAGATAAAAGCCGTTTATCGAAAAGGGGACGCTATTTAGAAAGGTTTTCTTACTTCACGCGTGTATCACTGGTGCGCGTGTTAACCCAAGCCCCCTGCTGCGCTCCCGCCGCTTTGCGGCGGCAGTCTGCGGCGGCTCACTACAGAAATGTTAACTTACCTGACTTATCCGTACACGCTGCTTCGCGGCGGCCGAATTCGCTAAAAGGAAGCCCATCGCCATTTTCTCTAAACTGGGTTTCTCTATAAATGGATGCGATAAACTGGGGTCGGTAAAACGGCGTTCACTAAAACAAGCTTCTCTAAACCGCATGCCTCCGTCAGGAGACGATGCCAGAAAACGGCTCGCCGGCGACATCGTCGTCTCCATATTGAGCTTCAGTGAAAGATTGAGCTTGCTACGTGCAGGCACAGATTTTTCACTGCTCAATTTACACTCCCTCCTCAATCTATAACACCCTTTACCTAAGTCTGGATGACATTGCTACACCATGAATTGTTATGAAAACATTTTTCTGGCAGCCATGTATTGTGCGTTGTCGGTTTTAGTCAGTACAGAATTCAAATCTACTGATAAAGATATTTTCGATGTCCTGGCCTTGGCCACGTGGCTAGAGTTTTTCTTGTTGAAGTGCAGGGTCCCAAATTTCTTTTTTTTATGTTTACTTTTACATTGTGTTTAATTACTTACGTAAGGCAAGTGAAGTGTCTGTAGCTGTGTTTTTGTAATCACTGCAGTATGTCGCGAAAAACATTGCAGCTTTGCCAGAATACATCTACCAAATGTTTTATGGTCTTGCAGCTTTGGGGATTTTTTTGAGTAATATTATTTCACTGGACCGTGCTGCATACCGTTCTGCAGTTCACATGTAATTTTTTCCCAAGCTTTGCAATTTTATTTTAATTTTGTTGTCCCACAATTTGCTTTGGTACCTGACATGTGCTGTCCTTTTTTTTAAAAAAACATCTTAGATTATAGTTTATAGGCAATGTTTTTATATTGGGTTAGTGATGCATGGGCTGTATGCAGTTAAGGTATTTTTCTGTGTGCCAGGCAGGTTTAAAATAACAAAAGTGTTTCATGTTATTTCTTGGCGAAGAGACAAAATGCACGCGCGTTTTCCCATAGGAATGCAGAGGAGCACCGCAAAAGTAGACTGGTTTCTGTCTGCTTCCATTTGTCTCCCTGAAGTCGCATAGCCATTAGCGCCAGTTGAACCTCTGGCGTACATTATAATAACTGTATAGGGGGGGGGGGGGGGGGGTACTGCTCGCGACAACAGCGTCTATGAGCAGTAACGTAACTGAGCTAATCTAATAACGTTGGCTCGTCCCGACACAGGCTACGTTACAATAGCGTCGGATTTCACGTGCTCTCCGCAGGCTGCTCTCCGAGCGCTTGCCAGATTGGGCCGTTTATAGCGAAAAATACAGCAATCAGGCTAAAAATACAAGAGTGCGATTGTCACTTAGGGATATTGTAGATCATATTGAGCCTAGTTTTGAACACGAGGGGTATATTTTAAATTTCGTCGAAGTATTTCTTTAAAGGGATACTTCAACGAAATCTAAAATATACCCGTCGTGTTCAGGCATAGACTGAATATAATCCACAATATCCGTAAATAATAATCGCACGTTTGTATTTGGAGCCTGATGGCTGTATATTTCGTTATAAACGGCCCAATCTGGCAAGCACTCGGAGAGCCGCCGGTGGAGAGCACGTGACATCCGGCGCAATCGTGACGTAGATTCTCTCGGGACGAGCAAAGCTGCTGCAAGGCTAACGCCAACAGGATGTCGTAGCCGTTCCAGCCACCGAAGCGGCCGAAGCACATCAGCGATCGGGCCACCGCAACTAAACCCAAAGCTGCTTTTGTACGAATTTTGACTGACGGTTTAATATCCTATAATCTTGTAGAGGGATAATAGCGACGTCTGGGACACACAAAAAAGAGTCCCGGTGAGAGGGGAGTTACTCCTCCCTCTCTTCTCTCGTTGTGGCCGGAGGTGAGACAGGTATCGTCACTGCCTGTCAAGGTTCCTAGACGGACATTACAAACGAGGCTTTAGCTACATCAACCAGGTGCTCCTTGCTATTAGTTTAATTCGTTTTAAAATTCCTTTTCGTGTCTTTTAGAGCGCAGCTCTTCGGCGCCCGTTTCCGGCTTGAGCGGCGACGGCGTCGCCGTCGGCGTCGGCGTAATTGCGCGGCGCATGATGGGTAAATTTCCCCGCTAAATTTAGCGGAAAATTTTCCCCGCGAAATCTAGCGGAAAATATTCCCCGCTAAATTTAGCGGAAAAATTTCCCCGCTAAATTTAGCGGAATATTTTCCCCGCTAAATCTAGCGGAAAATTTTCCCCGCTAAATCTAGCGAAAAATTTTCCCCGCTAAATCTAGCGGAAAATTTTCCCCGCTAAATTTAGCGGAAACTTTTCCCTGCTAAATCTAGCGGAAAATTTTCCCCGCTAAATCTAGCGGAAAATTTTCCCCACTAAATCTAGCGGAAAATTTTCCCCGCTAAATTTAGCGGAAAATTTTTCCCGCTAAATCTAGCGGAAAATTTTCCCCGCTAAATCTAGCGGAAAATTTTCCCCGCTAAATCTAGCGAAAAATTTTCCCCGCTAAATTTAGCGGAAAATTTTCACCCCCCCCCCCTCGAGGTCACGTGATTCCCAGGCCCCGTAACCCCCCTCCCCCGAGGTCACGTGAGCCCCCCCCCCCCCATGCCTTCCCCTCCTCCTCAAGAGGTGCGCTCTAACCCGGCGTTACAGGGAGTTGTAAACGGCTTTAATTTTTTTAACAAGAGAGTGGTGTGTCTGATGTGATACTGCTCCCTTGAACACAAATGGATTAAGAAATAAGCGCCGAAATTTCCTTGTAGTATCCCTTTTAGGACATCACTGCCGGTGGACCGACCCTTCACTTGCCCAAGGAAAGTGTAAGAGAAAGGACGACGAAGCGGAGGCAGGCCAGGCAGCACGCGCTCTCAGCTTCTGGTAAAGAAACTCGTCGCTAAGAACACCTGCAAAATGAAATCTCTATCTCTCATTAAATTATCTTTTTCAACACCTTCACAATATTAAAAACACGAAATATGCTGTACTTCCTAAACAGACCTTGGGTCACACATCTGCTTTGCCACAAACATGTGTATATTTGAACAAGGGGTTGTGGCCCATAGAAGATATAAGTGGTTTAAATGAGAGACGAACAATGATGCCACCTAGAACAGAAGGCCTGCGCGTTTCCTTTTCTAAACGTCACCGCTATACTTCGTTTCACCTTATGTGCGAGCGAACGCAAAACTGGAAGCGCGAGCACGGAAGCTCAGTGCGTTCAGGCTTTGCTCGAGCGCGCGAGCTGGGGAGAAATGCAAAAAGCGCTGATCTCGCGCTTCTAGCTTTGGCTTTGCTCGCAGATAAAGTGAAACGAAGTATAGTGGTAGAGTGCCTTCATACGCAACCGCGCTTTTGCTTGAGTGGTGACATCTCAGCAATTTTTCCGCCCAATCGTTTTTTTATGCTTTTTGAATCGCGCGCAATCTGGTGTCACTCAGCTCGAGCGCGTAGCTTTGGCTTGTGCATAGACGCCATTCTGTCGCCCAAGTCACGCACCAAGTGCGCAAGAGCGTCACGCGCTGGCACATTCAGGGCAACAATGGATGTCTTCACCCTCAGACAGACAGACATTTAGGCACCTTAGCTAGTGGATCCACCCAGCGCCCCCTAAGTAGCCCGGATGAGCGACCTCGTCTGCTACAGTGGTTGTTGTAGCAGACAACGACTGTAGAAACAGACAACCACCGTAGAAAGAATCACTCACGCCGAGTGTCTATTGCTGTAGCGGATGATGAAGTTAGACGTTCACGTGGGGCGTCGATTGCATAAGTCAAAATGAGTAGCCACTGCTGTGCGAAGGGCAGCAAAACAAATGAGCCCTAGGTCTTACAGCGCAATGCCAGTTTTTGCCTTCCCGATGTTTGAACCACAAAGGCAGCGGTGGTTGCAAGAACTTTCGCAAGACACCCCAGTACTCAAAGATGCGCATAAACATCGTGATGCTTTTGAAAAACTACATCAGAAGGACGCCTAAGCCTCGCTTTTTAGAGTGCAACGTGATTGCTAAACATATAAACTCCCGCTCGTTCCCAAGGACCCAAACCGTGCAAGCGTCTCTGCGCAATAAAGAAAAAAAAAAAAGTGCAAGCGTTTCTACGTGGCTTAGTCTGTAGTGTGTCTGGCTCGCAACCGAAGGGTCGTGGGTTCAAATTCCGCCTAAAAGTCTTCAAATCTTTTTCATTTTTAAGGCAAATGAATTACCTTATAAAGTGAAATCATTTCAGATACGCGGCAACCTTTAAAGGGGCTATGCAACAATTTTTGTACTTCGCGCAAATTCTGCTTAGAACGGATCCCTGACGTTAATGACCTATGAAACACGCGTTCGTTTTACACCCCACGCAATAAAAGTCCCAGTAAAAAATTAAAGAAAAACGAGCAGCGTTCACGCCCTCAACTTGCAGCCAGAACAAGCGGCCACGTGATCTGGA
Source organism: Ixodes persulcatus (assembly GCA_013358835.2). NCBI lineage: Eukaryota > Metazoa > Arthropoda > Arachnida > Ixodida > Ixodidae > Ixodes > Ixodes persulcatus. The sequence goes on from JABSTQ010000457.1 coordinate 17,907, forward strand.
GCCGATTATATGCCGCCAATGTTGATCATAGCCACGCGCTGGGGTTGGCAAAGCACAGGACACGTGCTGAGTTCCAGACATTTTTATGGGTCGGCTATTGTCGTCGTTGCAGTGATTGGACACGGGCCACTACCCGAATGCTTCTCGAGCTAGTAATTATCACGAGCCCAAATCGAGTGCCTACGCAATGCTTGGGTCCAATCTATGAACCGAATTCAAATATCGTCATATGGGTGTACTGCGATCCCCACGTTACGTCATCAAATTTTGAAAAGGAGAGATTGAATGAAAATGATCGCTTTTGTCTCTGAAGTTACACCGTAACAAATGAGTTTCTTGTCTAGTGGCATTGCGTGCAAGTATCCTTGAGTCCCACTAGTGCCAGTAAGCTCGTGTAAAGTGAAAAACATTCCAATTGAATATCTTTGCACCGCTCCTTTAATTCGAATTACATGTTATGTTTTGATCGCTTTCATTCCAGGCGTAGCGTCAAGTTTCATGTGAGCGTTGTGGGTTGTTTGAAATTCCAGCGCGAGGTCATGTGGCTGTGACGTCATGACCCTATCGGCCAATCAGCATTTTCCCCTCCCACTGACACCGATGATAACGCCGCTTTTCTTTGGCACGAGCTCCTTAACGCTGTCGCGTTAAAAATATATAGACGCTTTCAGGCAGCTGTGCAGGGGTGCCACCATAAGCGACCTTCAGTTTTTGTTCTCTCTTATTCCGTTCGCTTCACTTCATCATTACCACAGCAGGACAGGTTATTGTCATTTTAAGTGTTGCTGTATCCTTCTCCCCAGCATAGGCCTTTTGTGGAGGCTCGTCAACGCTCGCTTCAGTGTCTCGGCATCTTGGTAAGACAAGAGAAGGTCGGCAATGGCGGCTCAATTAGGCGCGCGTTGAAAGCGTCTATAAGTATATTCAACCGTGTTTTGATAATTGCATCACCCTACGTTACAACCGCTCACGTCGAGCTGCAGTAGCGAGATACCGGGACAATCGTGCCTCATGAGCCTTGTAGGGACCACCGCAAAAAGTGGAGCAGTCGAGGTACGACATTAATACCCCTGTTACACGGGCACACTTAACCGCGGTTAACTCAGCTTAACTGCTGTTTGGCGGCACCACAGATACCGCACTATACTCTCGGACAGCTATTCTATAACACGTGAACAGCGCGCGTGCACTGCTTCGATAGATGCTCAAGATGCTCAAGCGCACGTTTGCCCATAGCTTTAACTGCATAGCCGCAGAATGTTGTCGGTAAGTATGGTGCGCTGACTGTGGCTTAGTGTAACTGCAGTTAAGTTTGCCCGTGTAACAAGGGTATAAGTCATCGCGACATCCACATTTCGAGCGAAGTGTTACGTTACAATCAGTTAGAAAAGTAGCTTGGCACTCGCATCGCGGTGCTCGGATGCGCCGTCTTAAGTGTAAACGAACAGTGATTTGTGAACGGGCATAGTTACTTGCCGGCGTATTTTCACGCAAACGCGTCTGAGAATATATTCATTCCCACCTATCACTCTGAAGCACGCGCAAGACCTTTGCTTAGAGCCTGGCAGGAGATTTTACATTTCAACTTGAAAGCTGATAAATAAAAGCAACACGCCAGTGAACCGACACAGTTAACAGAACTCTAATTTTTTCATTGTTTTTTTTATTCAACACAGCTGGCCGAACACTTCTTTTGGGCCACATAGGGTCAAAAACAGACGAAAAAAGTGAAAGCGGTTTACAACTCCCTGTAACGCCGAATTGGAGCGCAGCTCTTGAGGAGGAGAAGGGAAGGGTACTGAGGAGAGGGTATAACCGTCCTCCTCCTCCCCTCAATCTTCAATCTGCTGCTGGAGGGGGGTCACGTGACCTCGGGGTGGGGGGTTCACGTGACCTCGGGGGGGGGGGGGGGAGGATCACGTGACCTTGCCCCCCCCGGGGTCACGTGACCCCCCCCCCCCCCTGAGGTCACGTGACCCCGGGGGGGGGGGGGGGGCTCGCGCGGTGCATTATGGGCCATTTCCCATAATGCACCGCGCGCTTACGCCGACGCCGACGCCGACGGCGACGGCGACGCCGACGCCGCTCAAGCCGGAAACGGGCCCCTAAGAGCTGCGCTCTAAAAATGAAAGCCGTTTACAACTCCCGGTAACGCCGAATTAGAGCGCAGCTCTTGAGGAGGAGGGGGGACGGGTACTGAGAGGAAGGTATAGCCCTCCTCCCTCCTCCTCACGTAATCATCCTGTCTGCTACTCCTCCCTCCGAGTGCCGTCGCCGTCGCCTCACGAGGGTCACGTGACCTCACGGGGGTCATGTGACGTCACCGGGGCCACGTGACCTCACGGGGGTCACGTGACCCCTATGAGGTCACGTGACAATGACGTCATATGTGACGTCACCAGTGACGTCACTGTTGATGTCATCGTCACTAGTGACGTCATCAGTAACGTCATCAGTGACGATGACGATGACGATGTGAATGCCGATGACGTCATCAGGGGCGAGGACGATGACGATGCCAATGACGTCATAGTGACGATGACGATGATGACGTCATCAGTGACGATGACGATGGAGATGTCGATGACGTCACTGATGACGTCATCAGTGACGATGACGATGGCGATGCCGATGACGTCACTGATGACATCATCAGTGATGTCACGCGTCCCATAATGCACCGCACGGTTACGCCGACGCCGACGGCGACGCCGACGCCGACGCCGCTCAAGCCGGAAACGGGCGCCTAAGAGCTGCGCTCTAAAACGATACATACCGTGTTGTAGAACTGGTCACGGCGCGTCCGTCGGCCGCACTAAACTGGACGCCGTCAGCTTCAAGTAGAATCGGTTGCTTCCAGAACATGTGCTAGACATAATAAACAACCCAGTCAGCCGTTTTCCCACTAAATGAGCAGCCCACAGTACATACTGCAGAAACTGTTGACTGCAGAGAAAACCCAAGCGTGAAACGAAGAACGGACCAAGCTTTGTACTGCTAGTTTCGTTTTGATGGCTGCGACATGGCTGTGACGTGGCCCGTACTCTCGTCAAGCTTCGGCGTGTTTGCCGCTTGGGCCGCGTCGGGGACCCGCTAACGATTACGTCAGGCGCAGGCCTTCTCTTCTGTGTGGCATTGACAATGCCCGATATAAAAGCATAATTTAACGCTACTCGGCAATATTTATTTATTTATTTCATTACCCTCAGGGCCCATCGGGCGTTACAGAGGGGGGTGGGTACAGTGGGTTCACAAAGTACAAATGATCAATTTATAGTACAAAAAATAGACAACAACAACAAAACAAAAGAAAAGGTATAAATCAACAAATCAACAAATTGCAGAGTTATAAAAGTAATCAATTATGGCTGCCTTGAAAGCAGAAACATCTTCAAACGCGGCGATGTGTGGGGGAAGGTGGTTCCACTCTGTACAAGTTTTTGGCAAGAAAGAATAAAAAAATATGTTAGTGCTGCATTGAGGTATGGCAACTTTGTACTGGTGATCAACCCGGGATGAAAGGTATGAAGACTGTAAAAAGAGTTCCTGTTTGAGCACTGGGTTATGAAAAAATATTTTATAAAAAAGAAAAAGACGCGCAATTTTTCTTCGAAACATTAGTTCAGGAATACCAGCATTAGACTTCATTAGTGACACGTTAGCAAGGCGGTAATAATTAGAGTTAATGATACGGGCTTTTCGATTTTGAACAGATTCAATGGCATCAATAAGATAACATTGTGCTGGATCCCATATCGCAGAAGCATATTCGAGCTTTGGGCGGATGAGTGTATGGTAAAGAAGAAGCTTAAGAGAAAAGGGGCTTGAGCAAAATTTCGACGTAAGTAGCCGAGGATGAGATTAGAATTATTAATAACGTAGTTAACGTGGGTTTGCCATGAGAAGTCATTAGTTATGTGAACTCCAAGGTATTTGGAAGAAATGACGTGCTCAAGGGAAATATCGTTAATCTTTTCATCACATGATAGAGAGGGATTGGGGCGGCGTGAGAATGTCATGCTTTTACATTTGTTAATGTTAAGGGTCATCAGCCATTTATTACACCAGGTAGAGATCTGGTCGAGATCAGATTGGAGAATAGATTGATCGGATAGGTCAGTGTCGTGTACTGGTCGGTGATGGCATGTCGGCCGCGAGACAGTGCGACGGTGCACGCGAGCGCCGGCTGCTGCGCGAGCCAGGCCTCCTTCCGCGTGCCCTCATTCGGGTTATGGCTGCTCAACCCATGTACCAATAAACCCTTGGTTCTCCGTGCCCGACACACCGCACGCCTTGAGTGGACTACTTTACACTGGAAACGAGGTAAACGTGAGGTCTCGGCAACGACTGCGCTCCACCGCAGCAAGTATGACTGCGAATGCACCCTTCGAAGAGTTTACGCCAAATGACCCTGCGTCCTGGCCACGCTATATCGAGCGCCTGGAATTTTACTTCGTGGCGAACAATATCACCACGCCAGAGAAGAAACGAGCCGTTCTCTGCAGCGTCTGTGGCTCGGCCACATATGCCATCTTGCGCCCTCTCTGTTCGCCAAGAGCTCCAGTCGAAACACCATACAAGGACATCATACTCAAGCTTCATGAGCACTTCGCTCCCCTGCCGCCGGTAACCTTCGCGCGATTTCAGTTTTTTAAGCGGGGCCAGCGTTCTTGGGAGTCTGTGGCAGACTTCGTAGCAGATCTCCGACGTTTGTCTGAGCACTGCGAGTTCGGTTAGATGCTCGACGACATGATTCGTGACCGCGTAGTTTGCGGCGTTCAAGACGACGCGTTGCAGTGACGTCTACTCGCCGAGCCGAACCTAACACTGTGCAAGACCCTAGACATGGCGAAGGCAGCGGAACTAGCCGAATTCCAGACCATCGAAATCCGTACCTCTGCTAAAGCGGAGCCTACGGCGGTATCAGAAACCTATCACGTGGGGATTGACGCAACGTCAAGGTCGCCGCATGGAAGCACTGCGCCGCGCGTGTCAAGCTCTCCGCCTACCGAATCCAGCTGCACAGCTGAAACCATGGAGGGCAGCCTGAAGCCAGGTTCGCCAGGTACATGCTGGCGTTGCAATGGAGCGCATAACGCAAAAACGTGTCGCTTCGTTGGGGCAGTGTGCCACTTCTGTAATAACAAGGGCCACATTGTCGCTGCGTGCCGCCAAAAGGAGAGAGCCGAACTTCGACGGTCAGCGATCCGCAACAACAGGCTGGAGACGGTGGACCCATTGAAGTGAGACTACTGTGTCTTCGCCGTGGGGCCACCCGTATTTTGCGATGTGGTAATCAACGGCAGCAATCTGAGGATGGAGGTCGACTCCGGGTCGGCTTTTACGGTTGTCAACCCGCGTGTGATGCGCCAGCTCCGCATTTCCAAAAGCAGCCTCAGGCCGTGCACCTTCCAGCTGCGCTCTTATACACGGCAGAGTCTTCGGATTCTCGGAGGCGCAACAGCGGACGTTTCCTTCAAGGGCAAAAGCGTGGAAGTGGAGCTTCTGGTTGTAAAGGGATTTGGCGTCAGTCTCTTAGGGCGCGACTGGTTCCGGTCCTTGGGCATTTCCCTGGAGGGTGTCAACCATGTCGACGCCTCGTTGCTGCATGTTCAGGCAGCCACAGTCCATAATGTGATGGACGAATTTTCTGAGCTGTTTCAAGCAGGACTCGGGAGAAGCAAGGGGCCGCCGGTTCGTGTAGATATCGACCCCGCCGTGAGTCCCAAGTTTTTTAAGGCCCACCAGGTGCCACTTCCGCTCCTGCCAAAAGTCGACGAGGCCATCGATAAACTGGTGGAACAAGGAATATTTGAGCCATTTCGTCACTCTTCCTGGGCAACCCCCGTAGTGCCCATTCTCAAGGAGAATGGGAACATCCGCCTATGCGGCGATTACAAGTTTACGGTAAACCGTGCCCTCCGGTGGGAAACATACCCCTTGCCTACGGCTGATCAGCTGTTTGCCAAACTGGCTGGCTGTCAGAAGTTCTTCCAGCTAGACTTCGAACAGGCATACCACCAGAAGGAAGTAGACAAGGATACAGCAGATCTCCAAACGGTCAACACTCATCGAGGACTTTTCCGGGTCACACGTCTACAGTTCGGCGTTGCTACAGCCGTAGCGATCTTCCAACGCTACATGGAAGAACTGCTCGCCGGATGTGATGGTGTTGTGGTGTTCCTCGACGACATTGTGATTGGTGGTAGAAACAGTGAAGAACACGAAGCCCGCCTCCGGGCCGTGCTGAAGAGAATCAGTGACGACGGTCTCCGCCTGAACAAGAGCAAGTGCAAGTTCGGAGTGTCTCAAGTGACGTTCCTGGGGTACCTAGTTGACAGGGAAGGCATACATCCTGCGGAAGACAAGGTTCTGGCCATCAAGACCGCTCCCGAACCGGAAGACAAACAGCAATTGCAGTCCTTCCGTGGCCTCTCAAATTTCTATGGTCGGTTTCTGAAAGGGGCCGCTCATGTTTTGGAGCCTCTTCATCGGTTGCTGGACAACGGTGCTGCATGGGAATAGGGAAGGGAAGAAGCGACAGCTTTCCGACAAGCCAAAGATCTCTTACAGTCGTCCGCGGTTCTGGCACATTATGATGTCGCCCTCCCCTTGGTATTGGCCTGTGATGCTTCGTCGTATGGGTTAGGATTCGTCATGAGCCATGTCTCACCGTCGGGTCAAGAATCTCCAGTAGCTTTCGGGTCAAGGACAATGACACAAGCAGAACGAAACTACTCACAGACGGATCGTGAGGCTTTGGCTGTCATAGCGGGAGTGAACAAGTTTCATCAATTTTTGTACGGATGGCATTTCAAGATTTTTACGGACCACAAGCCCCTTCTGGGGTTGCTGCACCACAGCAAACCGATTCCCCAGGTCTTGTCACCACGCCTCTTGCGCTGGAGCCTGATGTTGGCACAGTACGACTATGAGCTCATTTACCGACCTGGCCGGCAGATGGGAAATGCTGACCTTTTCAGCCGCCTTCCGCAGAAGGTTCAGGACTTCGAGGTACCTCCCCTTCATGACGTTTTGCTCATCGAGTCAACCCCCGAGGTGCCTGTCGACTCAAAGAAGATAGGTTTCCTAACAAGAAAGGATCGCGTTCTCGCCCTCGTACTGCGTTGGATCCTGCATGGCTGGCCATCTGAGAAACCTCCCGAAGCTTTCAAGCCTTACTACGATCGCCGTGACGAACTGTCTGTTTACAACAGCTGTATCTTGTGGGGCAGCCGTGTTATCGTACCACCGCTTCTTCGAGAAGAAGTTCTGGACCTACTTCACAGTGGTCACCCTGGCGTGGTGAGGATGAAGGGCCTTTCAAGGGGCTATGTATGGTGGCCGGGACTTGACCAAGACATAGAGCGCCGAGTACGTTGCTGCTTTCCGTGTCAGGAGTCACAAAACGCGCCAGCCCGCGCACCCATCCACCCATGGGAATTCACGACAAGACCATGGTCGAGGCTACACGTTGATTTCGCGGGCCCCTTCCAGAGGGAGTTTTTCTTCATCGTAGTAGATTCACACTCTAAGTGGTTAGAAGTTCAACGAGTCAAGTCCATGTCAGCTTCGACGGTGATCACAGCTCTCCGTACGCTGTTCGCTACGCAGGGATTGCCTGATGTTTTGGTGTCGGACAACGGTACTGCTTTCACTTCGGGGGATTTTAAAGCGTTTCTTCGTAGAAATGGCATCCGCCCAGTCCTCGCGGCACCCTACAATCCCTCCTCGAACGGGCATTTCGAAAGGATGGTTCAAGAGACCAAGAAATCACTGAAGAAAATCATTCGCGGCGACTGGTCAACTCGTCTTGCTAGGTTTCTTTTCGACCAACATATCCTTCCCAGTACTTCCACTGGAAGGAGCCCCGCAGAGCTTCTTTTTGGACGACAGATTCGGTCGGCCCTAGATCACCTACATCCAGATCAGCAGGCGGCAGTAACCCGGCGCCAGGAAGAAGCCTTTGAGGCCAGCAATCGGCAAGCCGCTCGCCAATTTTAACCCAGAAGTTAAGTTTTTGCAATTAACTTTGGCACGAGCGGGAACCGCTGGTTGCCAGGGGTGATTTCTTGCCGCTTGGGCCCACTTTCGTATCAAGTGCAACTTGAAGACGGTCGTGCGTGGCCGCGACACATAGATCATATCCGTACGCGGCATTGCAGCATGCCAAGTGACAGTCCAAGCCAGAGTTGCGAAGTCCAGATTCCTGATACAGGCTCCGCAACGTCAAGCCCGAATGTAGACCCGGACATCCGTCTAGCAGCTGCGCCGACTGCTGACCAAGGAACCGAGCAACACCAGGCAGGTCAATCCACATCGACCTCCTATCTTCCTAATCATGGCGCTGCTCCATTAGGACGTCCTCAACGCGAACATCATCCTCCGGGGTATCTTCGAGACTACATTTAGGGCGGAGGTGTGTCGTGTACTGGTCTGTGATGATGGTGGCTGGTGTCGAGACAGTGCGACGGGCAAGCGAGCGCCGGCTGCTGCGCGAGCCAGGCCCCTTCCGCGTGCCCTCATTCGGGTTATGGCTTGCAAAGTACATGTATGATTAAACCCTTGGTTCTCCATGCCTGACACACCGATGCCTCGAGTGGACTACATTACACTTATGAAGACACCAATGTTATTTAGAGGTTCATATGATTTTGCTTAAAAATTAGAAAGGTGAAGAGAAAAAAAAAGAAAAGAAACGTACGCCTCACCTTAGGTAGAAACGTACTTTCTACCCATTGATGGCCCGTTTGGTTCTCTTAGTAATCCGCAAAACGGGAAGTGTTAAATTTACAAAAAAAAAAAAAAATTGTTTCGGGCGCCAAAACGCTAACGTCAAAATTCAATTTGCATCTCAGAGTAAGCACCTGTTTGTTGGTTAAGAAAATATATTGTAATGGCTCAAAATATTAGAAATCACGCTTCTTTTTTTTATTTTTCATATCCACTAGCCACCAAACAAGGTCTACGGAGAATGAAAATATCTGAAATAATGTTTCATAAAAGAAATGTTGTTCGGAAATAGAATTTTAGGCTTCCAAATACATATTAGTCGGGTGCCTTCATGTGCGCTTTGCTTAGGGTGGAGACATCTGACCACTTTGTCCCACACTTTTATTTTTTTTTTTTTTTTTTGTTCAGAAGCGCGTGAAAAGCGTGTCCCGGCACGCGTTTGTGGCGCTGACTGTGCTATGGCGACATTTTGTTTTGGTCGATTTATTTGTATTTTACCCGTGAGCGCGTGCTGTCGGCATCGGGTACTACAAAGGGTGGCATCACCCTAAACAGAAGGACATTGAGGCACCCTAGGCATCACCCTAAGCAGAAGGACATTGGGGCACCCTACATATTACACTCTGTTTCATACTTAGCGTGCAACGCTGTCAAAGCTTCTGGTGCGAGCGCGTGGCTTCATCTATGGTTTTGTTTGCGCGAGAACGCGTGCAAATGATCAACGAGATCAAGCCCCATGCTCGCGCCAGCAGCTCTGACAGCGTTGCACACTAAGTATGAAACAGAGTATTGGCGACGTGAGCGATCGAAAGCGTCGCGGTTGTCGGCCCACCACAATTAGCCCCGTGCGCGACCGAAAGCGTCGCTGTGGTCGGCCTTCCACGATTGGTCGAACGCTGACTATGACGTCGGAAAGGGGATTTATATCGACGGAAATAAGAGGAATGAAAGAACTTTAATTTTGATGGTGTTGGCAGTGTTCCTTTAAAGGGACCATGAAGGCAATTTAATTTTTTTTAAAAAGAAGGTGTTTTCGGAAGCATTGGGGTCCTGGCATGCTACACAATTTTTTCTAGAACTTTGTGACTCTTATTTCTGTACCTGCAAATAAATCTGCGAAACCGAAACAAACATTCAGATTTCTTCCCTTTTTCGCCTCTGGAAAGAGAAGTGACGTCAGGGAGCACTGTCGGCATCGGTAGGATTTAGTGCACACTCAGTGTGGTTCCCGTGGTTCGCTGACTATGACGTCAGCAAAGGATTTTTCATCGACGGAAATAAGAGTGATGTAACAACTTCAATTTTGACGGTGTTGGCAGTGTTGGTTTCAGAGCGCAATAATTTCAAGCTTCCACCGTGCTAACTACAAACACCATCGAAGTTGTTGTTCACAAGGTAAGGACGTCACGAAAGGTAACCATAGGAGGGCGCCACCAAAACATCTCGCCGGAGGTCTGTGAAGAAAACCTGGAAGAAATGAGCGACAACGCCGCGCTCGCAAACGAGTTCGAGCTCCCGTTCTGCGACCTCACGCCGACTGAACGGGAGATGCTGGTAAGGACGCAGAACTCTGGATTGGCGCTTTACGAAGGCGCCCCAGACCTACCACCAGCTCCTCGGTCGCCGCCTCAGAGCGACTCCGGCTGACGTGAAGGTGCTGCTCAAAGTCTTCTGGTCGGAAATGCAACGAACAAATCCTGACACCGCTGTCCACAGCTCTATGCAAGACGACGGCGCGCAACCAAATGCTGCGCATTGCTGCATCGGTCGGCAGTTTATGCAAACTAACGTCGCCCGATCGACCACACGTCTTTAGCCGACCTTTCGCGCAACCTACTACTGCACATAAACGCGGCATGATTGGTGAGACACCAGTTCGCAAAGCGAACACGAGACGACGCACGAAACCAGAACCAAAAGTCCGCCGCCCCCGGCACTCGTACCTTTGTCTTCTTTTTCCATGGTTGCTCGATGCTTGTTACGCGCCCGAGGTAGCAGTGCGGGATGCGTTAAACCAGTGACAAACGGAGGGATCGCTTCAGATTATGCTTTTATACACGGTATGAAACCTATTAATTTCCAACTACAACTTTAAAAGATTATCCAACGTTCAAATGAACTTTTTTCATCACATCTCACCACCGAAATCGAAACCAAGAGCGCGTCTATCGTTTGAACCAATCGCCAGACGAGGAGCCCGTTGTCGTCACGCTTCAACGGCGCACTTTAGTTCACCTTTCTGCCGCCGCCTCGGTGGGGTCTCAGGCATCGCTCCCGGCGCTATTATTACCGCGCCTGTTTGCTCGATTGGTGCGGCACCCAAACTTCTCTTCGGGCTAGAACTTGGTCAACAGTATCTGAGGCGTGCCTGACATCCATTTCAATCGTCGAATAAAACTTCGAAACTGCCTTCATGGTCCCTTTAAGAGCGCAATGATTTCATGCTTCCAACATGCTAATAACAAACACCATCGAACTTGTTCTTTGCAAGGTAATGACGTCACAAAGGGGAACCACAGGAGGGCGCCACCAAAACTTCTCGCCGCTAATTGGCCGAATGCTGATTATGACGTCAGCAAAGGATGTCGCATCGTCGGAAATAAGTGGTATGTAAGAACTTCAATTTTGACGGTGTTGGCACTGTTGCTTTGAGAGCGCTATGATTTCAGGCTTCCACCTGCTCATTACAAACACCATTGAACTTGTTGTTCACAAGATAATGACGCCACGAAAGGTAACCAAACGAGGGTGCCACCGAAACATCTCGCCGCTAATACGCCTCGCGAGTGGGCTCATTTTTGTCTTCTGCACATGAGAAAGGAGGTAGCAGTGACGTCAGAACGCCGAGCCCTGATTGGCTGATCGCGACCCCCTATCTGAGCGCCGTCTGCTCCTTTGCAACGTCGTCTGCGTCTGTCTTACCTTTCCTGCGACTTTCGAAAGTGCAGGTCTTTAGGAGCGAGCTCGACTTCGCCTTTCAGAGAGGGCAGTCGAAATAACTCGAGCGGTACGTTGTTTTTGTCTAACAACTAGCAGACGCACATCAAGGAGAGAAGTCAAAGGACTCACTGGCGAGGTGTTCCGAGGCGCCGAGGTTTGTTTGCTAAGAACCGAGAGTGTCCGTAAGTTCCCTCCCAAATACTTTTTTCCTTCTTGCGTGTGCGGCGAGACTCCTCACTCTTTAACGGCGTCGGCGGGTTGGTGCAGTTAACGTCGTCTGCTTTACGTCTGCTAGTCAAAGCGATGGCTGCTTTACCTTTCCTCCGTATGTCGGAGATTCACCGCTTTTTCACCGGCGAGAGTCACCGCTGCCTCGGAAAACAAGGAGATGACAAGAGGAAGAGATTGACCTCTTAATCTAAATTTGAGGTCAGCGATCAAAGTAAAATACGGGTAGGGTTCACAAGGGTCGCTCGGGCATATTCCATTCAGCACGCCAGCCGGTCGTGGGCAGAGGGTCTTGGCCAAGAACCGTCGGAGCACCGCTGCGCGTGAGTCGGAGTGCCTGCTAGGCCTATCTGCCGAGCTCGCTTGGTTGGGGTCGGTGAAAACGTGGCCGTTGAAGCATTTCCCGGGTGTTTGTGGATCCAGCGTTCTTGTTCGTCGTGGTTTATTTCAAGTACGTTTTACTTTTTTTCTTGCTGCTTGTAGTCGGGACGCGTGAGAAGAGCACGTACAAATATAAACGTCCGTCGGTCGTCGCGACCAAGTAACTGTAAGACGCTGTCGGCCATGCTGATTTGATCGTAAGAAGTGCGTAAGACAGCTTCGGAGCTGTCGTAGGATTCCGTCGTAACCTGCGCAAAACTTACGATAATTTCGTTTCGTGAATACGAATTTGTTCTTACGTTTTGTCTTACGCACATTTTTGGCGTAAGATCGTTTCGTGAATCTGGCCTCTTCACTTTCAAAAGTCGCAGGAAAGGTAAGACAGACGCAGACGACTTTGCAAAGGAGCAGACGACGCTTAGATAGGGGGTCGCGATCAGCCAATCAGGGCTCGGCGTTCTGACGTCACCGCTACCCCCTGCGCAAGAAGCAGACGAACTTGCCCTCCGCATAGGATATCTCTGTTCAACTCTGCACAATCTTACCGCTCATTCACACTGGAAGTGGATCCGTGTTCGCACAGCGGTTACGAACGCGGTTGTATAAAGATCTAGTACAATTTCACCCGCATTTGACGTCATCAGATGCGCGTAAAATTGTACTGGATCTTTATACAACCGCGTTCGCAACTGCTTTGCGAACGCGGATCCGCTTCCAGTGTGAATCAGCGGTTAGGGAGCTTACGAGCCACACTTGTAGCGTATGCAAGCGTTTGACCACGCGCGCTAACATAGCACACACAAAAAAATAGAATCAACAAAAGTATCGCCTTCAGAGCATTCTCAGGGCTTTCGCTAGGAGACTGCAGGGTCGCTAAACTCGTCAAACACAAAGTTGGGCACGAAGTTTGCGGAGCGTGCTGATTGGACTCCCGCGACGTTTGCGTCACGCGGGACGAGATGTCAATCATCCAAGCTCTCTCGGTGCTCAAATTCCAGCGAGAATGTTGGGCACAAAGTTGTAGCGAGCTTCATCGGAGCGCGCGCGAGCAACACCGTGGGGCCAGCCGATTGAACGGCTGCACTGATGACGTCGTGCCCGCGTGTCCCTACATCCCTACGCCGCGATAGAGTCAATGAAACGTAGATTGTACCTAGGCAGGCTGTAAATACCCTGAACTTTCTCGTCGCAAGATCGTCGTTTGTGGAAGTTATTGCTGACTACAAAGTGACGTTTCACAACTTTGGGAAGGAGTTATTTGAGGGCAAACTCTTCGCTTCGGAATCGAGGCGAAGATGAAACTTTGTGATATTGTGGAGCCGTGCGCAGTGTATGCGGTTTTAGAGCTCATCTTCCGCCACTGTCAACAACGTCACCGGGGTCACCCACAGGCGTTATGTATAGAGGCGTCGGTAATGACTGAGAGATGAGGAGGCGACGGGGAATGGTGAGAAAAAGCCGGGGAAAGGGGAAAAAAAAGGTATGACCAACACAAACACACACACAAATAGGGGTCAGGAAGGGCCGTAGAAATTGTTCGGGAAAGAGAGAGAGAAGGGGGGGGTGATAGTAGTGAAGAAGGGGGATATCCCTTCCCCCGAATGTTTAGAGCGCAACTCTTATGCGCCCCTTTCGAGCTTGAGCGGCGTCGCCGTCGGCGTAACCGCGCGCGCGTTGCATTATGGGACGTTTTTTCACAAAATTTAACGGGGAAATTGACGTCACGTGATTTTGACACGAATTTGGTTTCCCCGCTAAATGAGAAAGCAACAGGATAGGAGAAGGGGGGGTGGAGAGGCATACCCTCCCCTCCGTGCTCTCCCCTCCTCCTCCTCAAGAGCTGCGCTTTAATTCGACATTATAGAGAACTGTAAACGTCTGTCATTTTTTTATTATAACTCTCTAAAATGCTATAGTCCGGGGCTGGGGCGATATCCCCCCCCCCCCTTACACCCTTATGCCCTTTGCGCCCCCTTTTTGAACGCCACTTGGGGGGGGGGGGGGTGAATCGCCCCCCTCCCCGTTCTTCTGTTTCGACGACCCTGCTAAGAGGCGTTCCAACTGAGCGATGACGAAAAACAGCACAGCGTGCACTTTTCTAAATTATGGTTCGAGAGATTCTGGAATTAAAACGGGGCGCGTTCCATGAACTTACGAGCGGCCATGACAGACTTTCAATCGAGAGGCTCGTGCCAGGGCTCGTTGTGTGCAGGCGCGTTCAGTGACGTCCTTTTATAGTTCATAACTTTGACGTCAGGGTCAGGATGATCAGTTGTGAACGACAAATTTGATGGTGCGTGTTCGAGTCGACGGTGAAAAGTTTGGTTGTGTACGATGATAGCTTGGTGTCCTCGCGTTTTCGAAACATCACTGTCAATATTGACCAAACTGACATTACTCTTATTTCAGTTGATGAACGCAGAATTAATCCCAGTTTGGCTTATCTTTGAAAGTCTATCATAAAATTATTTTATCTCCCGCTGATGGGGGACAACTGCCTGTAAGCGAAATCCGTCCAAAGGTGGACAATGCTACTCGGCTGGTTGTGACCTAGCCACGTCGGGCTACAACGAGATAAATAAAAGGGACGACAGGAACGTTTTTTAGTAAATTCTGCTTTATCGTCGGAAATAAGGACGATATCAGACTATCAAGTTCGACGGTGTTGATTTTCGAATGCATTTCCCCAAGCCTCCGCTGTGCTTTTTAGAGACCATCAAGGTCGCAGCTGATAATCTTCATCGTGACATTATACGGATACGAACCACGTTCGTCTCCGTGTGCTGCTCTAGCTCGACGCCTAGGGAGTAGTAGGGATTTTTCCCCCTTTCAATGAAAAACGTCACGAAGATCTACGGATCTGCGGGTTTGTGAGAAAAGAAAACTTCGCAGCAATCTTT
Source organism: Ixodes persulcatus (assembly GCA_013358835.2). Lineage (NCBI taxonomy): Eukaryota > Metazoa > Arthropoda > Arachnida > Ixodida > Ixodidae > Ixodes > Ixodes persulcatus. The sequence goes on from JABSTQ010000457.1 coordinate 33,089, forward strand.
CGGCTCCTCCCCCCGCTATGTCATAACACGAAGAAAGTTGTGTCTGACGAGTTTAGCGACCCTGATGACTAGTTACACTTTTTGGCAAAGTTCAAACAGTGCTATGTTTATACAGCGGGAAGTTAGTCAGCTCTGAGGGCATCTGGTGTCTTCGTTGGAGATGAAAGACAGTGCAGTAGACCGCTGCTCGTCTGACGACTTTAACGTGCATCACGCAATAGTGATACATGACAGCACGCCGGTACGATGCTCATAAAGATTGAAACGGGCAGAGGCGGTGGATTGAATCCACGAGCAATGAGCTTTACAGCGGCTCTACCACACTTCATCCCAAGTCACTTCATCCCAGGACAGTTCATCCCAGACATATCATACCAAAGTCATTTCATCCCAGGATGTTTCACCCCAAGACAGTTCATCCCATGGACAATCCATACCACGACGTTTGATGCCAGAATAGTCCATACGGTTCAGCCGATTAAAGGGCCACTCACTTCATCCCAGGTCATTTCATTCCAGGACTGTTTATCCCGGACGCTTCATACCAGAAACGTTCTATCCCAAGACGTCTCATCCAAAGACGCTTCATACCAAGGACATTTCATACCTGGATATTTTATACCACAAAGTCTTCTGCCTAGAAGAAGAAGTTATAAAATCGGTTTTTCACGCGCGGAGCCGACATATGCACGGATGAAGTATCTTGGGATGAACTGAGTGGACCCCCTTTACAGCGTGAGCTTTCGCTACACGTGCTACCAATCCACGAGCAACGAGACATCGCGGTCAAATTCGAGCTCGAGAGAAAAACAACAGCAACAGCAAGAAAATCTCTGGTTTGAGGCATTTAGTACTAGTGTCGCCATCTTGTTTAACACGTTGGAAATAAAATTAGCAGGGTGATTTTATTTACACAAATACGCAAATACAACAATGTTTTGCTTTCTCGTCATGGTCCTAAAATTGAGATTAGAGGCACCCCTAATACGTACGGCCAAGCGTTTTGTCACGTTTTTCTTCTAAATAATTGTATTTTCAAAAATGTCTTAAAACGCGCTAAAAACAGTCAAAACGGTCATATTTTTGGACTTTATTAAAAATCTCCAGCGCTCTAAAAGAAAAATCCAAGGGCCGTACAACCTTCATTACGTTATCATAAGCAACCCCCAAAAGAATGAATACTATCGTGTATTCTTGAAACTCAGGTTTGTGTAGCGAAATTTGCCCATTGAGTGACGAGCGGTTGAATCAGGGACACTGACACCCCCCAAAAAATTTTTTTCATTTTTTGCCAGGCGCTTTATTATGGTGTCGGAGGACTACCCAATTAATATTTTGCAACAGAGTAGCGTATTTTTTTAATAAAGCCAAAAAACGCAACTGCGCGAAACCGAAACCGAAACGGAGAAGTGGAGAGGATAGCGGGAGTGGCGGAAGTCACGTGGCTACACCCGACCGCGCTTTTTTTTTTTTTTTCCTCCTTTTTTTTTTTTTTTTCTCCGGCCGCGCAGCAGACGACGACGAATCCTAATTGTTTTGTTCTATCCAAGATTTCTCTTTCGAAGGAAGAAAGATTCGCCGGTACCGCGAACGAAGTAGAGGTCCCACGCCCGTCGTCCCCTGCCATCGCCGTCCAGCACGCTAGTCCCAGTCCCACGATACGCGATACGACGCTGACGACGCCATGTTGAGAACTATCTACGCAGTGAACGCACAGAGGCTTCCGGTTGTGTGTGCACCTTTTTTTTTTAATCAACGTTATTGCAGCTTTTTAGAAGCCAGAAAAAATGGGTTTCATATTTATTTCTATTTTTAATATTGACTGTGTGCCTTCAATGACCCACGACTTCGATTAAATTTGGTAATCGCATCGATACCTTAGGAAAAGAGAGTGAGCGAGACTCGAACCGGCTAGTTCTTGATCGGCGGTTTTCGGGCGGAAAGAAACCGAATTTCGAGCCGCAAATTTTGTTCTGGGTAGTTGGGCCCTCATATGTCATGTACGACTAAAAATCTCGGCGAGCATAAATGCCCTGTCAGTGTCCCTTTAAGCCTTTTCGCCCATACCGTTGTCGGTTGCATAGCCTGTGTCAGCGGGCAATCCAAAAATGCACCAGGTCGAGGGTACGTCAGTTACTGGCTGGTTTGAGGGCGTTGACGAGCCTCCACAAATGCTAATGCTGGGAAGAAGGGCGCAGTATAATCTGCAATGACAATAACCTTGCCTATTATAGTAATGATGAAGTGAAGCAGACGGAGTAAGAGGTAACAAAAGCTGAACGTGGGTTATGGCGGCGCCCATGCAGACATGTTGCAAATCGTCTATATCGTTCGTGCTTAGTGACGCGACCGGCAGTGAATGTTTCTATTGGTACATTGAAGTAGGATATAAAATATTCAAATTCACTCAATTCCAAGCATGGCGTCTCACTGGTGTCCCATGCGTGCAAGCATGTGCAGCGTGTGCGTGAACGAAGCTTTGGCAAGTTTGTAATTGCACGCACTTGCCCGCACGAGCAGAGAAATGGCGGAGGTCAGAGCGACGAGATCTTTCGGTGACGCCACCTCGCGGGAGCACTACTCTGACGTAACGAATAGGATTCTAGCAGACGACGCGCCAAGTAGTCCCACAGTGTGGTTATGGTCGCTCGCTGGCGTGGAGGTGTACTAAGCTGGGTGCACTGATACACCTAAAGGTTTTTAAGGAAGAGGAGGATGCTCATGGTCGGTGTACAAGTACACTGGCTGGGCGACGCAGGGTGCATCTTCCAGGAAAGGGGTGCATGTGCCCCCGATACACCCCACTACACCCTTCTTTTCTTAGAGTGTAAGAGCAAATACCCCTAATAACTTGTGCAAACTAGACAGATTGGAACATTTCTCAGTCAGGCAGACAAAATAATTGGTCAATTATCGCGGTTTTCTCTCCAATACATTGCATTAAAAACGGTGCAAAATGCGCTTCGTACATGTATTTATGTGCACTATTGGACACTGTTAGCGCGAACACGACGTCGGAGCTTTTAAACGTGGGGTTTATAAGTTTCAAATTAACAAAGGACATCTGAAAAACCAAGCAATACGGCAAAGACTACGCAGTAACACAGGATAACTAACTCCCTGTGCAGGTACGATCAAATTAAATTGAGGGCCACGTAATAAAATACGATTTTCAATAAGTACTGCTTTATTCTTTCAGCTCTGCGCGAAGATGCTAGTTCTACGTTCAAAACATCGCCCGCACGCTCAAACTCTTTGCAAATTAGTGCCTCATAAAAGCTGCCCGTCATAGGAAATAATAAAAAAGAGACACCTTTCATAGCCCATGTACTTTATTCTTTAGGTTTCGAGTGTTTTTAAGCGCTCATAAAGACGCAAGCTATTGGGGTCATTTTCATATAGTCACAGGACTGGCATATTAGCAATATACATATAAGCGTCACCGGAATGCTGGCAAACCTTGAACACATTCTACATTCAGTTAGATTGTTATTTTGATTTGAAAATTGTCGCTTGTCTTTACACACCTGCTGTGGAACAGAGGTTTCGGCCTGAAATACAGCGAAGTTAAACATCGTTCACCGATGAAAAAAGAGACGCTAACTAAAGCAATAACACTTTTACAATGTTAATAAAGATTCATAATATTTGGTACGACCCAAATATAAAAAGTGATCCATGTTATTTTCCGGCAAAGAGACAAAATGCACGCAAGTTTTCCCGTAGGAATACGCAGGAGCACCGCAAAAGTGGACCGGTTGCTGTCTGCTTCAACTTGCCTCCCGGAAGTCGCATAGACACTAGCGCCAATTGAACATCTAGCGTACATTATAATAGCTTTCAGCCATTTAAGGCGAATCGAGCGAACCTACTGACTTAGGTTTCAACTGGTTGCATATTATCACAAATTTTAACATATATAGAGCGACGCGAAGGTGCATTCGGGGAATTCCGAAGCCGCTGAGTGGGATTATAGTAGGTCCGCTCGATTCGGCCAGAAAGTTCAGAATTATAAAGTTCTGGCCGAGTTCAGAGGAGTTCTGGGCCTCTATACAATGTCTCATCCTACGATGGACTAAAGGCCAAAGCCACGGGCCGTCAGGTCCAATCCCGTTCCACACTAAACTTTGGCATGATTACCATTGATTAGGGGTGGACGAATAATGCTCCGAAATCAAAAAGCGCGGCATCATTTCTATAGCTTCGACACTGTAAAGTGCCCGTATGTCGTGGATTTCTTTGCATCGTAAAATTGATGAGTCACTCAGTGCTATTCAATTCGAACCACTGTCCGCCTGTCTCAATCAGTGATCCGAGACGCGAGCACCGGTACGTGCATCAAAGTAAAATACCTCGAAATTTCTAAGTGGCTCGTGATTTTATCTGTCGGTCCGTAGCTTTTGCCTTTAGTCCATCGTAGGGTGAGACGAAGTACAGGGTGTCACAAAAGAAAATTTACACGGTCTTTTTTACCGCAAAAATAAACTAGGCATCGCCGAACGCGCATTCTCCGCCCAAAGGTAGAGCTAGAGGTCACAACCAGATGCCAAAGTTTCAGCCCGATCCGATAACTTAATCAAAAGTTAAAAGTGATTTTCTGAAGATTTCAATGGGAAAATGGAGCCCGTTTTTGCCTGTTTTCAGTTTCTGGTGCCATAGAGCCCCATGCGTTCGAAAACTCCGTCGGCCGGCATTTTCCCATTGAAATTTTCAGGAAATCACTTATAACCTTTGATTAAGTTCTCAGATCGGGCTGAAACTTTAGCATCTGGTTGTAACCTCTAGCGCTACCTTTGGGCGGAGAATGAGCGTTCGGCGATGCCTAGTTTATTTTTGCGGTAGACAAGACCGTGTAAATTTTCTTTTGTGACACCCTGTATAAGCCCGTCAAACACAAAGTCAGGGTCGAAGTTAACGGAGCGCACCGATTGGCCTATAACGACGGTGACTTCGCGCTTTTTTCACCAACGTCCAATCGGCATGCTTCGCGAACTTTCAGCTCCAACTTTGTGTTTGACGAGTTTAGGGCCCCAGGAGTCGGACAGCGGCGGCGTAGTACCAGTGCAGCCACCGTGTTAGGACTGCGCTGTGATCGACTTCCGAAGTACCAACAAAGCGGATGACCAAGGTGTCTGATTTTGCAGTCTACTCTGTGTGTCACCATGACATCTCGTCTGCTAGCGCTTGGATGAGAAAATTTGCGTTTGTTTCATATTAGTTTTTTTAACCAAAATATTTTACATGCATGTTTCTTTACACAATAAGTTAAAAAGTAAGTGTGAAGCATGTCTGCATTTTAATGGTTACCGTCTGCTTTCGTGCTGCGATTGCTTTCATAGACATTTCATCGGCCTCGTACACCCGGACACCTTGGCCAAATCAAGACGGCGATGACCCGTCAGAACCTACTGGCGGCTGCAATAGCGCTTATTGAAGACGTGAGAGACGATGAGCTCGACGACATCATCGCCCTTGCCTCGATTTCTTCTGTACGAACCGAGAGGAACAGGGTTCACTTGTACAACAACAAGGTGATCGACACCTTCTTCCACTTCTTGTTGATGCGCGTGTTCAGGCTTTCAAGAGAAACACACTTGGAGCTGGCTGGCCGATATTTAGCTTCGGCGTTTTACCCGAATCCTGTTGGTGGACGACCGCATATTTCGGCGAAGAAGATGTTGCTGATTGCGCTTATTTACTTAGGCACGAGAGCCCTAATCGATGTACCAGATTGAGGACCGCTTTGGCATAACAGAGTCGTTTGTTCCCCTCTGCATTGAAAGAGTGCGGAACTTTCTGAACAGCATCAGCGCGCGAATAATCACTCAGCCTGACGAGGAATGACGTCGGAGGAGCCAAGACGGCTTCCTGGAAGACTAAGGGGAAGGGCCCTACAAAACGATCGGGGCGATTGATGGATGCCATGGGGTGAATCCTGAGACCAACGGAGTCTCCGAACTCCTGCTACAACCGGAGCAAGTTTCATTCTATTGTCCTGCAAAGAATCTGCGACGATCAAAATCGATTCATGGACGCCTACATCGGGTTCCTCGGTTTAGCGCACGACGCCCTCAGCCTGAAGGAAAGCCCGTTCTTCGAGGACGCGGAAACCAAGTGTGCGGGTGTGTACCTGCCATGGGATTCGGCTTATCTCCTGCTGCTGTAAGTTATCATCACCTTCAAGACTTGAAAAGCACCTGTACCGAGCTGGAATACTACGTATAACAGCAAGCACGGTACAGAGAGTGGCAATCGTAGTAAACACTTTCGGCCTACTCAAGCAGCGATTTCGAAAAATCGACTTGGTCGACAGCGCCAGCATCAGACAATACTGCCTCGTCGTTATGGGCGACAGCGTTCTTCACAACCTCTGTAGTGCAGAGACAGACTTCCTCGATGATCTGAACAACGCCCGCCCTCCTGGCCAAGTCGCCAACGACAACGTCAACGCGATCCAAGCGGACGACGCCACGAAGGGTCTCTCCGAGTCAAACCGAGAGGCCGCCGCTAAGACGGAATGTTAGGAAGCGATATCTACACTTGCTCCTGAAAAATATTATTCGTCTTTTTTTTTTCTGTGAACGTACGATTATTGTATGTGAGCTTTGGAAAATGAAACGTGATTCCATGAAACCACGATTAAACAAAGTAACGGGTTTCTTGTTCCTTACTTTCTGTGTACAGTATTATTTCGATCCAATTTCCTACTACATTCGAATCGCAGTACACATATGTGGGTATGCACAGGTAGTCAGTGCAATTGCAGACGTGATGCCTCATTTTCCCCCGATTTTATTTTGTTTTATATTAACCCGGAAGTATCGTAATATTATAACGTAGCATTGTTCCCAAAGCTGTTTTCAGAATAACAATCAGCAAAACTCAAGAAAACAAAACTAGTGATGTGGCGGTAAACAGAACAAAAATATGCATGCTGTAAAAATTCGAAATAATTCTAAGAACAAAGAATAAATCAAGAAACTACAGAACAGCGGCAAACAAACTCAACAATGTCATTTCAACTAATTTATTCGTACGGCCCAAGAGTGCAATGTACCCGTTTGCCAGTGTACTCTTTTCAACGGCAGTCGCAAGGCGCCCGAGCAGAGTCCTTCTGTCGTTTTGTCGCTGCTTCCGACTGGCCTCCATGTCGGCGAACACCTTGAGCAGCGAGCCAAGGCCAAGAGCGGTTCTCCTCTTCCTCTTGATCAATGTGCCGGCCGAAGCCGCTGAAGCACGCTGGTTAGAGGGCGGAAGCATCTCCGATGCAAGTGAGGAGGGACCTGCCTCTGCTCCTAGGGAAGTTTCATCCTCGGGGCTGAAACAATTTTAGGGGCGAAGCTCCTTAGGGTCTAGCCTTGTCCATCCGTCCGGCGTCCGTGCTCACATCGATTGCCATCCCATCTGTCTTCATAAAAAAAGAAAAAAATGTTTGCGCACTCAACAGCATTCGAACCTGTACGGGGAGACCCCAATGGATTTCTAGTCCATCGCCTTAATCACTCGGCCATGTGTCATCCATCTGTCTGTCATGGATGAAACGTTGCATGTAGCCACTCACGTCTATACAGGAGAGGGCGCTGCGGTTAAATGCGTATATAATCGCGTTAAACTTTGCATGCATTACCTCAACGTTTATAGACGAGAGGGCGCTGCGGTCAAATGCTCAAATGCGTATATAACCACGTTCCATACCACACATTCTCTTTGGGATTCAACCGCTATTTATTTGTACCCTTTTCCTCATAGATGGCGCAGAATTTTTCCGGAACAAACGAGTTGCATGCTCGCAGCTGCGCATGCACGTCGGGCGCTCGAGGTGGGCTCGGGCCACGGGCTGTTCGCCGCCGATCTCGAGCTAGATCTTCTTCGCTCTGCGTCCGCCGCTGCAGGAAGCGGCCAACAGGCGGCGCGAGATACGAGCCAGTACATACGTAGATTACAGTGGCTTACGAAACATAGAATAAGCACTGATTTCCGAATGAATTTGAAGTTCCATCCACGTTCGAAATTATCGAAAGCCCAAGGTGCGGCGTTGTGGCCATTTGGACCACCACACTTAACACGCAAACGTTGTTTTGCACCCAAATTCTCCATAGCACCATTTATTTTCTTCTTCTTGTTGTTTTGCAAAAGAAGAAAACAAAAAAAAATTAAGAGCTTAATTTAAAGCTAGAAAACAAAAAAAAAATAATGTGTCAGTTTTGCACTTCCTATGTCCTATATCGGCCTGCTCTTCGACTGAATACTGGTTTGCAAACCCACTTCCAGGATGTGTGGAGTAAAGCCCATCTATCCTGGGAAAAGTGGTGCCAATCATGTTTGTGTGAGTGCTCGAGACACGTGCCGCGCGCCACTTCTGGGAACTAGAGCCACTAAATGAGCTGCGCTTAGAGTATCGGCACTCTGTTCCCCAACATTGTTGTGGGCGCCGACATTTTGGTGCTTGTGCAGAGTAGACGCAACTGCCGATCGTCATGATTCAAAACTGCGACTTCCTCAGCATCAGATTCGGTGTTAGGAAGCTCGTATAATATTGCTTTGCCATGTCGCGAACTGTTTAAGCATTTGTGGAGGACGGAAAAGCGTTTCCTGTGATTTCAAATAAATCTTCAGATAACTAGCAACCATGATTTTAAGCCACAATATGAGCAAGTGTCGTTACCCTGAAGCGTAGCTTATTTAGTGGCACTATATATAGAAGAACATGGCGTCTGAAATCTAGCTCAGTGCTGCACTGTTCCGCCATGATCTTCCCTAGTGCCACTAAATAAGCTACGCTTCAGGGTAACGACACTTGTTCACATTGTGGCTTAAAATCATGGCTGCCAGTTATCTGAAAATTTATCTGAAATGACAGGAAACGCTTTTACGTCCTCCACAAATGTTTAAACGCTTCGCGACAGAGCAAAGCAATATTACATGAGCTTCCTAACACCGAATCAAACGCCGAGGAAGTTGCACTTATGAATCCTGACGATCGGCAGTTGCGTCTGCTCTGTGCAAGCACCAAGATGGCGGCGCCCACAGCAATATTGGGGAACAGAGTGCCGACCCTAAGCATAGCTCATTTAGTGGCGAGGTCCACACTTCTGCGCGGCAAGGTCCACACTTCTACACGTCGAGAGGTGCGGACCTCGTCGAAAAGGTCCACACTTCTGCGCGTCGGGTCAAAAGCAACAAAAAGCCAACGTTTCCCACCCGTGAACTGTACCAAGGAGTTCTCTGTCCAAGCAAGTGGCGCAGCTCTACTACTCGTCCACAATCACGCGCCAAGTGCACAGCAGCTGACAAGATTGGCAACGGATATGGCAAGAAAGGACACTTTCCGTCTGTCTGCCTGTCAGCGAAAAAGAACCACTACAAAAAGCCATGTTGCACTCGAGTTATCCTCGTAAATTCCATAAGTTGAAGGCGCTCCCGGCAAGTGCAGACTAAATTCATTTGATAAAATTCAGGCTTACAAGTACCGCTAACCATTGTTGTGGAAACGCGCAAGACACGTGCGAGAAGCGGGTGCTCCTCCGCCATTCGCTTCCGAGGGCCGCTCATTTCAGTACTGCGTCGACAACTGCTTCCAAGAGCCGCTCGAGACATGGGCCTCGTGCACTTGCGCATTTGACGCCACTTGCAAGACAAACGCAAACACAACGAAGGGCTTTAGTCCAGACTACAGTGTTCTAGAACACTGTAGTCCAGACAGATAAAGAGGGATCGGTGGCCAAGTGCAATAACGAAAAAAAAAAAAGGATCGGTGGCCGAGTGGGCTAGAGCAGACCAGCTCGGAGCACGTGGAGCGAAAGCTCGCGCTGTATAACCCAGGGATCCTGGGTTCAATCCCCACCCCTGCCCGTTTCGATCTGGATGAGCATCGTACCGGCGTGCGGTCCTCTATCACTATTGCGTGATGCACGTTAAAGACCCCAGGCTACCGGTTGTACTGCAATGGCTAAATTGCTCACCTACAGCTGGGAGACAAGTCGCCCGTTGAGGCAGACTATGTTCTAGGCTGTATCATATACACACACCCCAATTTGTTTCCAGACAAATAAGGTAGCACCGCTTCATTCCACCGTGACGTAGTAAGATCACTGTTGAAAGAGGTGTTCATAACGGACAATAGCATAGTGAACTCCCGAGGTTATTTATGAAGACACTAAAGTTATTTAGAGGTTCATTTGATTTTGCCTAAAAATTAGAAAAGTGAAGAGAAAAAATAAAACAAAAAAAAACGTACGCCTCACCTTATGTAGAAACGTATTTTCTGCCTATTGATGGCCCGTTTGGTTTTCTTAGTAGTCCGCAAAACGGGAAGTGTTAAATTTACAAAACAAATTGTTTCGAGCGCCAAAACGCTAACGTCAAAATTTCATTTGCATCTCAGAGTAAGCACCTGTTTGTTGGTTAAGAAAATATATTGTAATTGTTCAAAATAATATAAATCATGATTCTTTTTTTTTTTTTTCATATCCACTAGCCACCAAACAAGGTCTACAGAGAATGAAAATATCTGAAATAATATTTCATATAATAAGTGTTGTTCGGAATAAGTATTTTAGCCTTCTTTGCAACTCATTGAACTATTTGTTTTTATTTTCAAACACATATTAGTTTAATGTGCGCTTTGTTTAGGGTGGAGACATCTGGGCAATTTGTTCCACACTTTTCTTTCTTTTTTTTTTTTTTTTTGTCCAGAAGCGCGTGAAAGAGCGTGTCCCGGCACGTGTTGGTGGCGCTGACTGTGCTATGGCGACATTTTGTTTTCGTCGATTTCTTTGTATTTTACCCATGAGCGCGTGCTATCGGCCTCGGGTACTACAAAGGGTGGCATCACCCGATGCAGAAGGACATTGAGGCACCCTACATATTAGGATATCTCTGTTCATTTAATTTAATTTACTAGTCGACGCGAGTGCTTAAACCGCATTAACCGCTCATTCACACTGGAGGCGGATCCGCGTTCGCAAAGCGGTTGCGAACGCGGTTGTATAAAGATCCAGTACAATTGCACGCGCACTCAATGACATCAAGTGCACGTGCAATTGTACTGGATCTTTATACAACCGCGTTCGCAACCGCTTTGCGAACGCGGATCCGCTTCTAGTGTGAATGAGCGGTAGAGTGCTTACGAGCCACGCTTGTAGCGTATGCAAGCGTTTGACCACGCGCGCTAACAAAGCACACACAAAAAATAGAATACACAAAAGTATCGCCTTCAGAGCCTTATCAGGCCTTTCGCTAGGAGTCTGCTGATGACTGGTTACACTTTTTTGCAACGTTCAAAACGTGCCGACCAACGGAGCCATGAGTTGTAATTCTGTTGTGTCTATGTAGTATGTATGATCTCTATGGTTTATACAGCGGTTAAGTTAGTCAGCTCTGAGGGCATCTGGTGTCTTCGTTGCAGATGAAAGACAGTGCAGTATACCGCTGCTTGTCTGACGACTTTAACGTGCATCACGCAATAGTGATACATGACAGCACGCCGGTATGATGCTCATCCAGATTGAAAAGGGCAGAGGCGGTGGATTGAATCCGCGATCAGTGAGCTTTACAGCGTGAGCTTTCGCTACACGTGCTACCGATCCACGAGCAACGAGACATCGCGGTCGAATTCGAGCTCGAGAGAGAAACAACAACAGCAACAGCAAGAAAATCTCCGGTTTGAGGCATTTAGTACTAGTGTCGCCACCTCGTTTAACAAGTTGGAAATAAAATTAACAGGGAGATTTTATTTACACAAATACGCAAATACAACAATATATTGCTTTCTCGTCGTGGTCTTAAAATTAAGATTAGAGGTACCCCTAGTACGCACGGCCAAGCGTTTTGTCACGTTTGTCGTCTAAATAATTGTATTTTCAAAAATTCCTCAAAACGCGCTAAAAACAGTCAAAACGGTCATATTTCTGGATTTTATTAAAAATATCCAGCGCTCTAAAAGTAAAATCCAAGGGGCGTACAACCTTCATTACATTATCATAAGTAAATCCAAAAGAATGAATACTATCGTGCATTCCTGAAACTCAGGTTTGTGTAGCGAAATTTGCCCATTGAGTGACGAGCGGTTGAATCCCCCTTAAGCCGCAGTTTGCGGTTACTCTTGTTTCTTCGCCATCGTTTTAGGATCCCCAGGTATGGCTGCCAAAGGTGGACGGGAGTCTACCGCGTCGGAAGGAATGTGGGGGTCTAGGTCTTTCGTAACTGTTTTTATGTCTGCGAGGAGTTCTTGTGTCCATCTGTTGATATCCGTAATGCATTCTGGGCTTTCGCACTCGTCCGCATGTTTAATGTTGGATTCCCGGAGGGCTCTGAGCTTATCCCAGTCGGTCAGGGTTTTCTGTCTGAGTGTTTGAGTGAGTTTGTGTTTGGGTACCATCTCTGTCTCGATTATGAGGTGGTCGCTGCCCAGTGTTTGGTCGGTAACCCTCCATCTCACTCTATTGGTGTGTAGGGAAAGAGTGAGATCCGGGGTGCTGTCGCGTTGGGCGCTGTTGCCGATGCGTGTAGGGGTATTGATGCCTGTTTCTAGTGTGAAATGGTGTGTCTGGATTTTTTCCCAGAGGTCTCTGCCCTTTGGCTCGCAGGTTGGGTATCCCCAGACCGTGTGAGGAGCGTTAAAATCACCTACTATGAGCAGCGCGTGGGGGCCCACCTCCCTCCTTGTGAGCGAGAATAAGCGGTTGAATCGATGTGCCCTGGATTTAGGAGTGCTGTAGATGTTTAGAATATATAGTCTGTTCGCTCTTTTTTTGCGTGGGAGGACAGCAATTAGGTCGCGGGGGATACTGACGCTGTCGAACTGGCTCCTATAGGCCGGTATATTTCTGTGTACGAGAACCGCAGTTTTGAGGTCGGTCGCACTTTGAAAGGTTTTATAGCCGGGCAATTTAACAACTGTGTTTGCCTCCTGTAGCGCTATAATTTCCGGGGGGGGGGCATCTAGGCTTTGGAGATACATCTGTAAATTATGTTTTTTACGTTTATATCCCCGGCAATTCCACTGCCAGACCTTAATGGGGTTGCTCTTATTGTTGTTCTTGTGGGGCATGGCTTTATGTGTTTCGGGTTGGGGTATGTGATTGGTAGCGATACCGAGCCTGTTCATTATTTCTTGCATAGAGGTGTGTAGTTCCGATCTGTTGGAGTTCATTTCTGATCGAAAGGTTTCCATGCTGTTTTGCATGGTGGTCATGTTTTCGTGGAGTGCGGCGTTTCCTCTCCCAATTGCGATTATTTTACGGTCTAGTTCTTGTTGCTGAAGGCATTCTCCTGCGGGGTTGGGGATTTGTACGGTGGTTACCGCAATCGCTCTTTTTGGGGGGAGCGGGCGAGGTGACCTCTTCAGCGGGGAAATTTGGCTAGCTCATCTGCTAGTTCTTTGGGGACGGTTAGGGGGGTTTGGGCCGAGGTGGAGGTGTGGGAGGCCCCATCATCGAAGCTTACCGATTTGTCGTTACCGGCGGTCGTCTGTGATGTCGTCGGGAGGGTGTCCCACCCCTTGTGGTTGGCCTTGGGCCGGGGCTTGGATGGGGTTCGTTGTCGATTGGTCGATGGGGATCTCTTCTGCCTCAATTGGGACCTCGTTTGGGCTCTTTTTTTTATCGGGTCATTGGTCCTGGAACGGCCGCGTTCCTGCAGGGCGGGCCATTCCTGTTGGTTTTGAGTGTTCAAAGGGGTGTCTTCTCTCTCTTTCTCTTTCTCCTTCTCGGGCGGCGGGCGTTGGGGGAGAAGCATGGCTATGGGCGAGAAGACCTACATCACGATGCAGTTTCTCTCGATCTTCTTGGGACCTTCGTTTGCGCATTTGAAGCGCGTTGTGGCTCCACTTCTTGTGCGCACTTTTTTGCACTGGTAGCAGCGGGTCGTGTCTGCTAGAACCGGGCCGCAGGTCGGACTTCACCAGAAAGACTGCGGCCAGCCGGGGGCTGGTTGAGACTTGCGCAGGCCAGGGGTTTGCAGACCCCTGGTCTAGAAAATGACTTGCACGGGCCAGGGGTTTGCAGACCCCTGGTCTACAAAATATTTTTTTTTTTAACCGGAAGAGTATTAGCGTTTTGGTAACCATTATAATTTCTAAACTATCTTTTTCTGCGGATGGGCAACTCATAAGAAACTTCATTCCCTCTGCTACGTCTTCCATTATTCTTCTGTTCCTAGTAACTGTTGACTTGTGCTGTTAATGTGACCAATAAAAAAAATGTAAGACCGACCTAACATTTCTTGAAACCTGTAATCGTCAGACGCAGGAAAAAAACGGTTTTTTTAGGGTGTCAATGCTGAATGCTGGGCTAGTTGGTATTGGTCTTGGGTTGTCAAAGGCATGGTAGCGCTTTTTAGACGAAGACAAAAGAAAGAAAGACAAGACAAGCACGAGCGCTGACTGCAACTATTTAATCAACGAACTTTGATTAAATAGTTGCAGTCAGCGCTCGTGTCTGTCTTGTCTTGTCTTTCTTTTGTCCTCGTCTAAAAAGCGCTACCATGCCTTTGGCAACCCAAGATTTTAGGGTGTATTCTAGTTCTGCTGAAGCACGAATGCGTTCTTGACACAATCACATGTTTCTATGTCGCATGTTAAAAAAATTGCCATTCTTTTTTTTTTCATTTTCGTAATTGGAAGAATGGCGGACCTTCCGGCTTTTCAACCCATGTTTCCAGCTACTTCTACGGCATAAAAAGAATTCAAGGTTCTTTGTCGGGGACCTGTGGCCTTTATTGTTTTTATGTCGGGGCGATCCTTTGTGTTGATATACCACTCCGAAAGCTTCCAAGAAGTTTCCGTCCACCGATTACAAATGAAATGAACAACTCATTTCTGTGCTAGTGTGGAAATAGTTTCCTGCCTCAGCGTTAGATATGTTCTGCGCCAGTACTCTGTAACCTTTATTTTAAAATAAAAATACAAAAACGAATTTAAAAATTAGTTGATATTTTCTTATATTCACTCTTCAATATACGGAGCAAAAGGGCAAAAAGGGCGGATGAGGAAGCCGATGCTTCCGGCACACACTGTGTGATATGCGGCGAGTCGTTTGACAAGCTTCATTTTGTTGTAGCCTTACAGGGCAAACATTTTTAGTCGTTTGATTGTTGCTTTTGTGTATTCATAAAATCAGATGCATCGGGTTTTTTTTTTTTTTTTTTACAGATATCGTGCGAGATGATTGCTTTCTGTAGAAGCTTAACCTCTTGGCTTTTCACTTTCTGTGTTTGTGGGTATAACATATAGTGCTCTTTAATTCGGTTTATTTGAAGACCTTTTTCTCTGTACATATATGTGTGAAGAAAATAAAATATCAACTCATTTATTTCGTTTTTTTTGTATTTTTATCTTAAAATAAAGGTTACAAAGCACTGCAGGAGAACATCTGTAACGCTGAGGCAGGAAACTATTTCCGCACTAGCACAGAAATGAGTTGTTCGTTTCATTCGTAATGGGTGGTCGGAAACTTCTTGGTGCATTCTCGGAGTGGTATATCAGAACAGAGGAGCGCACCAACACATAAACAATAAAAAGCGCGAATTCGCGACCTTTTCTTCTTTCTTTTTTTTTTTTTTTTGTAAAGGTAGCGTTTAGAATTGAATGGGTTGCCAGAGGAAGGCGTGCGCTGTCAACGTCCGCTGATCCCGACATGGCTAATGTATTTTAGTCGATACTCGGTAGGTTAAAATTACCATTGCGCACGAATCTTTGATCAGGTTTGAGCACGCATTCTAGATGGCCCTCCAAGGATTTTCTGAATAACTCGGGCCTTTTGGGAGGTCTGTAAACAACGTCAAACAAAGTGGAACATTTCCGATAGCTGATTTTGCACCAAAGGCTTTTGTGTTCCGGAATGTCTTCATATTGTACGTAATTAACTTCCTTTTTTTTACTATGATTACCTCGCCACCCCTGCGTTCTTCGCGATCTCGTCGTACTATTTTGTGTGAAGGAGGGATAGTTTCGGATTCGATTATATTTGGTGAGAGCCACGTGTTTGTGGTAGCCATAATGTGAGAATCATACAGAAAAATCGCATCTTCTAATTGGGATACTTTATTGATAATACTTCTTGCATTCAGCATTATGATGCGTAGTGTTTTGAATTCGTCTCAGGAGGATGCTTGTGCCGAGCTAAATTGGAGAGGTTGTTCTGATCGGGAATTAGTTGGGTGTACTTGTTCCGGTCGTGAATTCGCTTCGTCCCATGCATAGACGGCATCATCCACACGTAGCCGGTTATACTCAAGGGCAACTTTGCGGCCCTGTGCTTTGAACGTTTTGCCGTGCTGCCATAAACCGGAGCGTTTCGGTAGCGTAGGTTTGCAGTAGTCGTGACTGATGGAAATAGGCGAACCTTTTAATGTAGAACAACTCTGCAATACAAGCATCTTATCGTTATGGTAAACAAAATTTACCGTAACAGGCATTGGCTTATCGGCTCTCTTCTTGCCTATCGTGTGCACCCTTTAACGGTCTTCACTGCTAAGCCCAGTTTTTCACGAAAGACCTCCTCAAAAACGCGATTTTTTAGGCGTCCTGGATTTTCGTCTTCCATTTCAAGGAAGTCCGAAAATGAGCAGTTGCGGCGTCAACTCCTGTCTTCAAAGTCATCCGTTTTTTGTTTTTGTTTTCTAATCCGTAATTATAATTTTCAGATACGAAACTTCAGTTCGTAGTTGGCTGATTTCTTATGTATGCTATGTTAAGACTTTAAGCGTGTTGTTCGACTCTGCAAATTTGGTTTTCATTGTCTCGTTTATTGTGGACTGATTTGGGGAAACTTTGTGTATCGAGTCCTCTAGAGCAGATTGCATATTTCGAAGCAGCTGTTCAATTTGAATAGGCTTGGGATTGCGTTCAACATCGCCAGCAAGCAAAATCAAAAGCACACTGAACGCGTCGTGAAGGATAAAAAGACACTTTGCCGGATACGGTCGGACAATAATTTACCTATTTTTGCTTCGAAAACAAGATATGGCGTGTTTCGAGCGAACCTGTATGAAGAACAGTAAGGAGTTCAACGGTGCGTCCGAGATGGTCCTGCCGTGTTCTCTAAAGGCATCGGAGCCTGGATCGGGTATATGTCTCGTTGTAGATAGAGCTGTCGTCGAAGTAGGTGCCTGGTGAACCGGCTGAGTCACCAGGACAATCCCTCCTTCTGGTGGCACGTGATCTTGCTCCAGGGTGAACGCAGAACTTCCAGATCCATTGCCGGGCGGAGCACACTTGATTGCTGCACACAGCGTGACCTGTATGAAGAACAGTAAGGGATTTGTCTTTGCATCCGAGATGGTCCCGCCGTCCACTCTGTGACGAATGGCACAACATTCGTTGTACCGTTCGTCACAACGTAATGTTCCGCTGTGACAAATGGTCCTGTTTCCAGTTGATCTATGAACAATCGGCATGTGACGAATGGTCAGCATCCCTAGAGTCACTACATAGCATGCGTATCACTGTGGCGCGTGTTAACCTACCCGGCCCACCCGTTCACGCCCCTTCCTGACCAGTCTGAGGCGGCTTAGTATATAAAAATGTTAGCACTCCTGACCCACCCGTACACGCCGCTTCTTCATCAATCCTATATATGATCTCATCACGGTGGCTCCGCCTCCGTTCCCCACTGCACCTTCAGAAAGAGAGCCCCGTGCCCAATGGCCTGCTCGTTCAGTAAATAGAATTTGCGTCGACTTGTTTTATTTTAGCACAACATGCGATGCTAATCGCCGAGCCTTCGTCCTGTTGAGAATGCAGCTGAGGCAATTTTAAATGTCACGCGAATAAACAGAAAAATAGTAATTTATTAGTCACACACTTCTGAGCAAACCGTGATATTACTGTAATATCCATATGAGGGTGGTTTACCTTATGTGCCATCACTGGGCATTCGAAACGCGCATGCTGCATTGCAAACTTCCCGATTAGCGTCAGATGTGGTGAAAGATTGAAGTTAATAAGCGCAAATTTAATTTATCGAGAAGGTCGGTCATTTAGCTCCGTATTCTCAAAGCACAATGCAAGCTGCGCCAGAGCTTCCGCTAAAAACCGTTAAGTGACGCGAAGGGGGGCGAGAGGCTGTCGCTCCGTCGTTCGCGTTTCTTTTGTTCAGGACTGTACATGAAAACGCAATATAATTTTAACATAACGTCTGTTCCGTTCGGCCAGAAAGGTCTTAATGGTTCTTTCCAAGTTTTGAGAAAGGTCTTAATGGTTCTTTTTCAAGTTTTGAGAAAGGTCTTAATGGTTCTTTCCAAGTTTTGAGAAAGGTCTTAATGGTTCTTTCCAAGTTTTCAGGAGTGCAGCCACCGCGCTAGGGCAGACGCCATTGCATGTCGTCTTCCGGAGCGGAAGCGCAGGGCTTCGTCTGCATCGGTTGCCTCTTTGTTCCTCCATGCCGCGTCGCATGCTACATTAAATTCTTCGCGGTTTGAC
The DNA here is from genome assembly GCA_013358835.2 of Ixodes persulcatus. Taxonomy (NCBI): domain Eukaryota; kingdom Metazoa; phylum Arthropoda; class Arachnida; order Ixodida; family Ixodidae; genus Ixodes; species Ixodes persulcatus. The sequence goes on from JABSTQ010000457.1 coordinate 51,510, forward strand.
GAGCTCGTCGGGGTTTTTTTAGTGTTAAAGTATATAAACTGAATTTTGTTTCTTTGAATGTTCATTATTCCAGTGCATTAAGAACTTTTGTCTGTACTTAGTGCGTTTTTCTCTGCATTTTGAATGGTTACTGTCCGCTTCCTATTGTTTCCATAAGCGTTCGTGTCCTTCAACTTGATACGCCAGGAATACGATATAATTTGCATTTATTTACTTATAGTAGATTATATATAGGGTTCGGAGTATTTGGTTTAAACCGATAAAAACCGATAAAAGTACGCCGAATTTTTTTTCGGAAATTCGGTTTTAACCGAAAAAGGTCAGCTTGTAGGTTCGGCGTTTTCAGTTTAAACCGATAAAAGTATGTCTAAACCGTCTTCTAAAACTCGATTTTAACCGAAAAAGGTCCGTTTTTTAGGGCCGCGTCGAGGTGGGTGGGGCAGGGAGGGACAGAGAGAGGGCTTTGCAAGGTTCGACGTGTGACGTCTTCGTGATTGCCCCCTTTCATGGTTCAACATGCAACAAAAGAGGTCTTGGATTGGCCTTCATGGGACATCTGTGTCCTTTGTGTGTTCGGGCTTAGTGTGTCAAGTTCCCGGTCCTAGGAGAAACGTTCGGCTAGTATAAGGTTTTTCACTTCATGCGCTTCAGAGGACATCGAGGAAAGCCGCTAATACCCTTTTTAACACCCTCTCTCAAACTTCCCTGTGGTTAAAAACATAAATACAATGGATTTTGTTTTTTGCCATTCTGCTGGTTCTTGTACTTTCACCACCTCAGACGGTCTATACTTCGTCTCACCCTACGATGGGCTAAAGGCAGAAGCTACGAACCGCCAGATCCTATCACGAGCCACTTAGACATTGTGTGGTATTTCGCTTCGAAGCACGTATCGGTGCCCACGTCTCGGATCACTGATGGGAATGGGCCGACAGTGGTTCAGATCGAGCAATGAGTGACTCAACAAGTTCACATTGCAAAGAAAGCCACGGCTTACTGGCTCATTGCAGTGTCGAAGCTATAAAAATGACGCAGCGTTTTTCTTTTGGATTCGGAGCATTATTCGTCCAAACCTAACCAATGTTAAGCGTGTCATAGTATAGCGTGGAACGTGATTGGACCTGGCGGCCCGTGGCTTTGGCCTTTAGTCCATCGTAGGATGAGACGACGTGTCTCATCGTATTATGAGACACGTCGTCAGAATGGGAAGGAAAAAGAAGCGCGCTGTAGATTATGCCCGCGAATTCCGCAATTTTGAGGTGTGTCCTGACGGAAGTTGTAGCGAAGACGACGCATGTATATGTTTCGTTATTCTTTGAGTGATCACAAATATCACAGCTACAACGATCGTCTGATCCGGTGCCCGACGGTGTTTCTTTTATATTCACCGAAAAGACAGTAAACCTTTTTGGGAATAAATATACAACGAAAAAAACTGAAACTTGAAATTTAAAATAAACACCGGAAAAAGTACGCCGAATTTCAAAAAAAATAAAAACCGAAAACGCGGAACCCTAAATATACAAGTTTCTCGAGTTTCCGACATCGGCGATATCTTCGTGGGATCCGGATGATTTCGCGTCAGGCGTTACAGGCGGCAGCCTGCGGTGACGGTCACTTCGAAGACAAAGGCCTGACGAGAGCATCGCCTTGGCCTAAACAGTTATAGCTCGTCACTTTGACGTCAAGTTGAGTCGTGTATTCTGATTTCCAAGAAAGATCTGCATGGAGCAGCAATGCCAATTCTTAGCGTTCTTTTTTTTTCTTATGCCCAGGTCTTTATGAGGGGTGGCCACAGCTGCAAGTGGACAAAGCATGCTGTATTATTCGCAGCTACAGGGCATGCCAGTGCCAATGTACTAAATCGCAGACCTCTAAAATGTATCGGAAAATTATCAATTATGACTAATAATGCAATTAAATGCAAAAGTGCAAGCGAGCTGGACAAGAATGACGAAAATAATCCCTGGAGAAGGGGGAAAAGGGGGGGACAAAGGACAAACACAAGTCTCCAAATACAGCAAGGTGACTGGAGCGCGACCGAAAAAAATCCGCCTGGTCCCGGTATCGAACCAGGAACCTCTTCATTTCCAGTGGAGCGATCTACCAACTGAGCTAACCAGAAGTTAGACGTCAGTAGGGCAAATGGGTTTTATCAGCTGCCACAAGTCTAACACCAACAAGGATGAACGGCTTGCACTGTGTCAGTCTGCATCAAAGAGCTACTGAATGCGGGGGCTATCAAGAGTGTAATACCTTTGCTGTGCCTTTAAAAAAAAAATACCAACATAATATCACGAAGCATTAAAACAAATTACGTGAACCAATCTGGTAAGCCACAGGGAGCTAAACTTGTGCGAGCAGGTGCATAAGAAGCGTTCTAAATATTGCATTCAAGCTGATTCCTACCCTCCGTTAGGATCTCGCTTCCGCGTCCACCAGAGGGCCCATTATTAAAAAAATGAGTGAAATGTTGCATTCGTCTCGGTGTTATTGTTAAACATGGCACACATTTGAGCAAGAACTCTAAACAATGACACCGCGAGTGCCATCTGCTCTCGTCGTCTGCTTCTACACGGACGCTGAACTTAGTTCGGAGCCGGTGCAAGGCTTTGAGGAGCTGGGTTTCTTCCCGTTTAGAGCATGGGATGAATCGAACGCTCCAGTGCATCGGCCGTGCAACCTCCGGTTGAATCGAAAGCGCCGGTTCCTTCACTGCTGAACTAGTTCCGCCAGTTCCAGCGAATCGAACTGACCTCAATTTACAGAGACGTCAAGCAGGGGACTAAGAATTGTAATACTGGTGATGACAATGTTGACATTGGCGAGAAAACCTGCATCACGACGCAGTTTCTCTCGATCTTCTTGGTACCTTCGTTTGCGCATTTGAAGCGCGTCGTGGCGCCGCTTGCGTGGCCTAACGGTTATCGCACCTGCCTCCCACGCGAAAAAGCCAGGGTTCGATTCCTGGCCGCGGGGACGTATTTTTGTGGACTCTGACGTAAATGTTCTGGTAAATTCGAGAACCGTGTTGCTTGTTCGAGGAACGAATGTTCTACGCGTCGAACTTTCTACGCCGATTATTCCAGAAACCCACGCAGGTACATAAGGGGCTCCGCGTGGCGAGCCGCAGTCAGTCTCGCCCCAGCGTTCGACTCTGCTCTACGCCGACTTCGACGCCCGCGACGCTCTGTTATTATTTTCTGTACCCCTTTTATTTTTGGCACAAGTTCGCCACATTAAAGGTTTCTTTCTTCCTGTTTATTTATTGTTCTTTTCGTCTCCACGCGTGACATCTGGTGGAGGTGCGGGGTACCGCATGCCCCTGCCGCGCACCCCTACGAGGGCCCGCAGTGCAAGTCCGATCCTGAGCCCCCGAGGACCCAACGAAGAGAAGACCGAGACCCGATCAAGTCGCCGCAACCTCGGCCTACCCCCGGAACTTGGTCCACTGCCGGACAGGACAAAAAAGCTACCGAAGCCGACAATGAACACCACGTCGCAGCCAGACGGAACGCCACAGACGTCCATTGTCTACGTGCAGGCCACACCAAGGACGCCGCCGAATTTCAGTGGCAATTTTCATGAAGATGTGGACGACTGGTTGAGCCAGTACGAACGCGTTGCATAGTTCAACGGATGGGGCCCTGAGCAGAGCCTGCAAAATGTCTACTTCGCTCTGGAAGGCACTGCACGCACCTGGTTCGAGAACCACGAAGCGTCAATTTCGTCGTGGCAAGACTTCCAGGCGGAGCTTCGACGTACTTTTGCCAGCCAGCAGCGACGTCAGCGGGCCGAAGAACTTCTTCAAGCAAGAAGCCAAGGGCCAAACGAGAGCGTCACAAGTTTCGTCGAGGACGTTCTCCGCCTCATGACCCGCGCCGACCCAAACGCTCCTGACGAGAAGAAGCTCCGGTTCTTGATGCGAGGGGTGAAAGAGACCATCTTCGGAGGCCTTGTGCAGAACCCGCCTATCACCGTCCAAGACTTCATCACGGAGGCAACAAACATCGAACGTGCCCTTCAAGCACGGGCCTCCCATTACCAGCGACTTCCCGGCGTCGCTGCAATCGCGACTTCCAGCTGCAACAGCCCGGACCTCCGCGAGATTATCCGGGACGTCGTGCAGGAGGAAATCAGGAAGCTGCTGCCTGCTGCCACAAGCCCGGTTACGCCCTCAGTCGCCGAGATTGTCCGGGAAGAACTTCAGCAGGCGCTGCAGCCAGAAGTTCTCACCAGCGCCGCTCCTGAACCACCGAAGCTGAGCTACGCCGCAGCTACCCGACGACCACCGCCCCCTCCTCACCCGTATACGGCGCCACCCCGACGGGAACCCCCAGCGCCGCAGTTTTCCCGACGCCAGGAAGATCGGGCGCACGCCCACCCAGAAACAGCAGCGCCACGAAAGACCGACGTGTGGAGGACGGCCGATCGACGCCCGTTGTGCTATCACTGCGGTGAAGCCGGCCACATTTACCGCCGATGCCCCTACAGACAACTGGGGCTGCGTGGGTTCCACCCGAACGACCCGCGCCCAAGGTACGACGAGCGCCCTCGCGACATCGAGGAGTACCTCCGACGTTCGCCCTCCCCAGTGTCGTCTCTCCGCCGTGAAGCCCGCTCCCCATCGCCACGACGTTCAGCGTCCCCAGCGCCACGACCTCGCCGAGAGAGCCTGTCTCCCCTGCGTCGCCGGGAAAACTAAGTGCGGCAACGCCTGGAGGTGACGTTGCCGAAGACGACGGAAGCAAACAGCCTCCAAAAACGCCGGAGCGCTCCCACTCTCCCAACGCCCCGCATCGCACCGACGAGCCTGCAACGGTGTCCAACAACCTAAACGTTGTTATCGACGGCCTCGACGCATCGGCACTTGTGGACACCGGAGCAGACTACTCAGTCTTGAGTGGGAGGCTCTCCCGCCGCCTTCGAAAAGTCATGACGCCGTGGGATGGACCTCAGATACGAACCGCCGGAGGACACCTCATTACACCAGTCGGGAGATGCACTGCTCGAGTCGAGATCCACGGTGAGACGTGCCCTGTGAAGTTCGTCGTTCTACAAGACTGTTCCAGAGACGTCATCCTCGGCATGGACTTTCTGTGTGAATACGGCGCCGTCATCGACCTTGGTGAGAACAGATTGACGCTGCGCAAGCCTGTTCCGCCTTCGGAGATACCCCAGACAGCGTCAGCCGCCGTCCTGAGTCGCTGCCGCCCACGTGAACCTGCCGCCGCGATCAAGTGTTGTCGTACCCGTCGTGACCGATGCAGCTACCTGCGGTGAAGTTGTTCTTGAAGGCAACCTTCAATTGCTCCTGAGAAGAGGAATAGGCGTCGCAAGAGGAGTGACTAAACCTCAGGATGGGCGCACCGTGGTCCTCGTGACAAACTTCCGACAAGAAACGCAACACCTCACAAAAGGTGCCGCTGTGGGCCACGTCGAGGAACTTTGGAACTCCGCCGAAATCGCAGCGATTGCTGAAGAATCATCGCCACCTCAGCAAGACATTACGCCGCCAGCGCAGCTTGACATTGACCCCAAGCTTCCAGGCCCAAAACGACGGCAGCTGAGTGACCTCCTCGCCGAATACAGCAACTGCTTCGCGACGTCGTCGAAGGTGCGACAAACCACCGTTGCGAAGCATCGCATTGTCACCGACGACGACGCGCTCCCTGTGCACCGATCGCCGTACCGAGTCTCCATAAAGGAACGGGAGGTAATCCAACAGCAAGTGGAAGAAATGCTGAACGACGATATAATCCAGCCTTCAAGCAGTCCGTGGGCCTCTCCAGTCGTGCTGGTTAGGAAGAAGGACGGAACGCTTAGGTTCTGCGTGGACTACCGGCAGCTGAACGCGGTAACGAAGAAAGACGTCTATCCACTCCCCCGAATCGATGACACGCTAGACCGCCTGCGCCACTCTCGATACTTTTCATCGATGGACCTGAAGAGCGGCTACTGGCAGATTGAAGTCGACGAACGGGACCGAGAGAAGACAGCTTTCGTTACGCCAGATGGCCTGTACGAGTTCAAGGTCATGCCTTTCGGCCTATGCACGGCGCCGGCAACGTTCCAGCGTGTCATGGACACAGTACTGGCAGGGCTGAAGTGGCAGAGCTGTCTCGTCTACCTTGACGACGTCGTAGTGTTTTCAAGTGACTTCGACCGAGCACTTGCGACGACTCCGAGCTGTTCTCCAAGCCATTCAGACCGCCGGACTCACACTGAAGCCGTCAAAGTGTCGGTTCGCCTATGACGAACTGAAGTTTCTAGGCCACGTGGTTAGTAACAAAGGCGTCCGCCCAGACCCCGAGAAGACTCACGCCGTCGCGGCATTTCCAGCGCCGACAGACAAGAAGGCGGTGCGAAGATTCCTTGGACTTTGCGCCTACTATCGACGCTTCGTTCGGGATTTCGCTAAAATTTCCGCACCGCTCACAAACCTCACGAAGGACGCCGAGAAGTTCGAATGGGGCGAGGAGCAGCAGCAGGCATTCGACGAGCTGAAACGACGACTCCAGACTCCACCTGTGCTTGGTCATTTCGATCAGGATGCAGAAACCGAGATTCACACGGACGCAAGTAACGCGGGACTTGGCGCAGTACTTGTCCAAGTGCAAGAAGGCATCGAGAAAGTCATCGCCTACGCGAGTCGGACACTGTCCAAGGCGGAGAAAAATTACTCGACGACTGAGAAAGAATGCCTTGCGGTCGTCTGGGCAATCACGAAGTTTCGACCGTACTTGTACGGGAGCCCGTTCCGCGTGGTGACGGACCACCACTCGCTTTGCTGGCTTGCGAACCTCAAGGACCCGTCAGGACGCCTCGCTCGATGGAGTCTCCGACTACAAGAGTTCAACATGACTGTGGTCTACAAGTCAGGCCGCAAGCACAGCGACGCCGACTGCCTGTCCAGAGCCCCCGTCGAAACCCCTTCCGGCTGCAGCGACGACAATGACGACGAGTGCTTCCTAGGAGCAGTCAACACCGACGACATGGCACGACGTCAACGGGACGATCCTGAGCTGCGCGCATTAATCGAGAACCTGGAAGGGGGCGGGAGTACCGTGCCCCGTGTTTTCTCACGAACCCTGCCGACTTTCGCCATTCGACAAGGTGTGCTCTACAAAGAGAACTTCGGAAACAACAACTCGCCATGGCTGCTGGTAATCCCGGCAGACCTTCGAGAGGAGATTTTTCAAGCATGTCATGATGACCCGACGTCCGGACACCTTGGTTACAGCCGGACACTGGCCCGTATTCGTGAAAAGTATTATTGGCCCAAGCTCCCCAAAACCGTCCACCTCTACACCCGATCCTGCCACGAGTGCCAGCGACGCAAGAAACCGCCGACGAAGCCGGCAGGTCTCCTGCAGCCGATTCCTCCGCCAACTACACCGTTCCAGCAGATCGGAATGGATCTACTTGGTCCTTTTCCGCCGTCGACCTTGGGAAACCGGTGGATAATCGTCGCCACAGATTATCTCACGCGGTACGCAGAAACGAAAGCCCTTCCTTCAGGGACGGCTGTTGAAGTCGCCAAATTTTTCATCGAATCCATCGTCCTCCGGCACGGCGCCCCCGAAGTTCTGATTACTGATCGCGGATCATCGTTCAATGGCACAGCTGACCCAAGAAATCCTCCGGCTCAGTCACACCAGCCATCGTCGCACTACTGCGTACCACCCACAGACCAACGGGCTGACGGAACGACTCAACAAGACAATCGCCGACATGATTTCTATGTACGTCGACGTAGAGCACAAGACGTGGGACGAGGTGTTGCCCTACGTCACGTTCGCCTACAATACGGCGGTGCAAGAGACCACTGGATTCACACCTTTCCAGCTGGTACATGGTCGGAAGGTAACGACCATGCTGGACGCGATGCTGCCCCATGAGCCAGCAGACAATGAAAGCGACGACGCCCAGGTGGTTGCTCAACGGGCCGAAGAAGTCCGCCAGCTCGCCCGACTCCTGATCCAAGACCAGCAACGCGTCGACGCGGGCCGCTATAACCTTCGTCGCAGGGACGTCCAATTCCAGCCCGGAGACAGGGTGTGGGTGTGGACGCCCATCCGTCGCCGCGGCCTTAGTGAGAAACTGCTGAAACGGTACTTTGGACCATACAAGGTACTTCGTCGCCTCGGGGAGCTGAACTACGAGGTGATGCCCGACGGAACACGAACATCCTCACGCCGCCCACCACGACCTGAGGTCGTCCACGTCGTGCGCCTGAAGCCGTACTACGCTCGATAGGACTGTGGACCTTATGCGCTCCAAGGACTCTTCTGTTTATCGTTCATTTTTATTTTATTTTGTTTTGTTTTGTGTTGCATCGGGGCGATGCACTTTTAAAGGGGGGGGGGGAGTAATGCCGCGCGCGCAGCTGGCAAGTAGGCAGCGCGCGCGTGGCCTAACGGTTATCGCACCTGCCTCCCACGCGAAAAGCCAGGGTTCGATTCCTGGCCGCGGGGACGTATTTTTGTGGACTCTGACGTAAATGTTCTGGTAAATTCGAGAACCGTGTTGCTTGTTCGAGGACCGAATGTTCTACGCGTCGAACTTTCTACGCCGATTATTCCAGAAACCCACGCATGTACATAAGGGGCTCCGCGTGGCGAGCCGCAGTCAGTCTCGCCTCAGCGTTCGACTCTGCTCTACGCCGACTTCGACGCCCGCGACGCTCTGTTATTATTTTCTGTACCCCTTTTATTTTTGGCACAAGTTCGCCACATTAAACGTTTCTTTCTTCCTGTTTATTTATTGTTCTTTTGGCCACCACCCGTGACAATATATAGTGACCATTAGTCGCTAAAAATTAAATTGTGAGGGTTGTCCCTGAGCCCCATCACAATATTAATTCTACACATGCCATGCAATTTTGTATTAATATTGCAGTTGGCATATCCGTTCCCCTCACTTTGTGCGGAAGGAAAAGGTCTCTGGATTCTGAAAACGGTGTTGTGCCC